>KB672868.1:15694806-15814969 GCA_000349145.1 Anopheles dirus | reverse complement strand
TAGTATCGCTAGTGGGATAAGTTTACTAAGGCTTTCATACTTCAACATGAACGTTGTTTTCAGAGCTGGCTTTTGACCCAAGTAGCGTGAAGTTTTGAACGGCTCCAAAAGTGCGATCACTGTAAAACTGTAAGCAACGTTACATCACGCTGTTTCAATGTATCCGATGTACATTATATCCGATAAAAAAGGCCATTGTATTATATTCCAACAACTAACATCCAGTTCACAAAATTTGATTGAAAAAATACGGGAAAAGACAGATAAATTATTGCACACAAACATTGCTTTTTACAAATGCCATTATTCGAGCTGTTCGCTCATTTAAATTCCAAATTCACCTTTCACAAAAATGACGTATTGTCTAAATCACACATCAGTTGACGATTCCACGAAATCATCGTTCGATGAGTAACAAAATCCCTCCCCCACCTGTTGTGCCACCTCACACGTTTCCCACGCATTCGCCGATGTCGGAGGCTGGTACGACAAAACCACAATTCAAATAACCGGAACCACCGGTCCCGGGGCTTTTGTTGTTTCCGTGGTCGCAGCAGCCTAACCCGAACGGAGAGCACCCACCCAAACCCCCGGTGGGGAAAATACAACCCCCATCCATCCAGCCATCCATCCATCCATCGACGGAACGCGCGCGGCGATCGATCTGACCCAATTAAAAATTCAGCTGATATACACACAAAGTTAGTTTCTCGTTTCCCTGCTGCGCCGGTCCCCGTTTTCCCTCCCCCGTTGCTCCCTCTTCTACCGAACGGAGCGCAGAAAGGCAGGATTTTCCACAAGCCTGTAAGCCTGTGACCACCCGTCCCGGTTTGTGTAGCAACAACAGTGTGGAAAACTCGTGTCTGCACAAAATTTCCCAGCGGAATTTCGTGGCCGGGGGGGGGGGGGGGGTGGTGCGCTCGCCCGTGTGTGGGTGGGTACGTTTTCGAATACCCTCGAAAACCATTATTTCATCCCCCGGTTTTTGCCACACACAAATGTCACGTAAACAAAGCACTATAAATAGCGAGCGAGCCGAGCTCCGCAGGGCCGAAACAGTAAATTAAACAATAATTCCAGCCTCCGACGGAAAATAGAACTTTCCACGCGAGTGTGTGTGTGCGTGTGTGGGTGTGTGTGTTGGAAATTTTCCTCCTAACGATAGCAAAATCAGGCATCGGAAACAAGCGGAACCCGGTTTTCCCGGTCGTCGGTTTGGTGTTGAAAAAGCAAAACAATGCAAAGTTTTGCTTCGTGCGTTTCACGCCCGGCACCCCGTGATATATGCATTTTCTACCCCCCCCATTCTGTCTCGTTTACACTCAATCACACACCCACACACACGTACGACACGCTTTTCATGGGCAAATTTGCTACTTCCGCGTAACCGAGCTAGAGTGGGTGAGGTGCCTGGAGTTTTTTTTTCTCGTTTTGTTTAGTTTTTTTTTCGTGCCGGTCGCCCGGGACGAACGCATCGCACCGTTGCTGCATATGTTTTAATAATCGGAACTCGCTCGATTCCGGCGAAACGGGCCGGCCTGTGCTAACTTCGACGCATTTGGATGTGCCCTTCGGCGCAATGGTGGTAGCAAAACGCATGCAAAGCGAGCTGGGTGAACGGAGCAAAAAAAGCCTCGAAACACACGCTCTTTTTCCCAGTTTTCCATCGGGGGTCTCTTCTGCGTAGCGTAACATAATCGGTTTGTTGCACCAGTGCACGTTCCGTGTGGAAACCGGTGGAGTTAGGTCCGTCCATCCGCCTTCCCCCTCCCGAGGGCTTAATGAATTTATGAAGCAAAACGCGAGATGGTGTGACCGCTGGGCACTACCATATGAACGTCAACACCACCTGTCCGGCCGCATCATGGTCGGATGGGAATGGAGTGCGAACAGTGTCTTTTTTGCAGTGATGCCGGGAATAATGACTGCACAAATTGGGAGAGTAAAAAAAAGAACACCCAAAAGAGACCGAGGATAGTTTTCGGTGTCATTAGTTAGTTTATTTGCGTGGGAATAAATGTATTAAAGTGCACTTATGCTCCAGGATTAACCTGTTTATGTATATGGGATTAAATTGTCGTGAAAATATATACAATATACAATGTATAATGTCACTTGTCTTGTCTTGTCATTTGGAAAATTGTTCGAAAAATAATACTCTTAGCTTCAAGCGCTCTTTCAATTCACATTGTTCAGCATTCGATGTGTTGATGCTTTGAAATGTATTAGACTAAAAACAACACGCAAAAACGTGATGTGCATTGTGAAAAACAGCCTGTTGGAACCCACTTCACTCAAAAACCTTCAATTTTGATGACTTAAGTCGCTTTACAAATGTTTGGAAGACGGTACTGGCCCTGCAATCACTCAAGTAAACAAGATATTGATATGACTCCGATAACTTCTAGAATAAAACATCTTACTTACTAGAATGTAATGTCTCCAAAATATAAGAAAATGTTGAGATGCCAGGGTATCGAGGGGTAAAACCTCGATTTGACAGAAAATACCATCGAAAAAATACCCTGTGTAATAAGGGCTTAAGGAGTAAGTCGAGAAATTGGGAATAAGAAATATCATCCCAACTTTTTAAAATATAGGAAATTCCTCTGAGAAAACGTTCTGTATATAAATTCGAACAATTCAAGAACGTAAAAGCTATACGTTACCCAGTAATCCGGAGTGTTTTACCAATACTAGACAAATAATGAGGTAATATTACGTCCCTGAAGTGATCGTCATACGAATTGCATACTTTGGGACTGGTAGATGAAATGTGCGCCTAAAGTTATGCAACCCAAACATCAATTCTAAACGGTCTAGTAATCCTTTATTAGCCAGATTAAATAACACTTTTCCAATGGGTGCGTACTACAACATGATTTCAATCATCCTAATACAAATAGCATGTGAAATCCCTGCAATAAAATGCATTAACTTACAACATAAGTTATAACACAAATATTCAGTGACAAATCTTTATTGATTAGGATTAATCTCATCTTAACTCAGTCTGGGTTATGTTTACAGACCTTCTAAACTGTGAATTCCTCATAAATCAGCACCATGTTGATATCGTTAATGCTGCCGTTACGCTTCAGGATAAATAAAAGCTCTCCTTGAGCATAGTGCACATTATCTAGGTAAGTATTTAACAAACATTCCGCAATACTGACATATTTACGTATCGACATGCCGATGATAAAAATATATTAAAATACACACACACACACAACTAACCCCGCTTAACGTTCCAATAAAAATCAATTGTAACTGGATGAATGCACCTATAAGGCCACCCATTTTTCCTGCCCATTTCATCCCGGTGCCAGTAATTTGTTGGGAAAGGCCGGGAAAAGCACACAGCCTCTGTGTGCACGGTGGCCCCTTGGTGGTACGATAAGCATCAATCGCTATCGTTTGGCCCGATTGCGTACGCACCGACGCTCGTGCGGAGAAGTGTTCATATTAGTTTAGAGCTCGTAACCAGATGCAACGGACGCTGGGCATCTGAAATGCACCGCACATGGGCACATACAGAAAGACACACACATACGCCGTAGTTGTTCTGGATAGAAATTTATATGAAACATTTTCGCTACAAATTCTCGAAAGCCCTCACTCTCTCTCTCTCGCTCGTTCGATACGATGAAGCGAATCATATTGCGCTGCGAGGCATTCGCGCTGGAGAGAGGCTAACGCACCTGGCCTAGAATGTGTATCAGTCGCCGAACCGAAGCCCATAGTAACATGCAGTAGCTGCCCTGCCGGCAGCAAATCAGCATCCCACCCCCTTCGGCAATTCCAACACACTGGCCACCGACCGAGTACGCCGAGTTACAACAGCATAGGCCTTGAGGAATTGCGTGTGTCGTTCCACGGTTGGAGAATCGAGCGTGTACCAGGTCTATCTGCCCCCGGCCCGTTTTAGGATACCTGACCGTAGTTGATGCCTCCGGTAGCTTCCGGTCACCGTCCATTCACCGATAGTGGGAAGAGAGCAGTCAGTATTTTAATTAAATTGTCACCCCACCGTGATACGACGCACGGCATGATGTCAAAACGCAACAGGAAGACGGCGTCTGCCCTCCCACGGGTGCACGGTGGATTGCATCCTTTCCATTCAGCATGCAGACAGCAGCATACGCATGCTGTGCTAGTCTATGATACGGTGTCGTTCGACACGCTGATTTTATCTAATCTAATCCTCTGGCCCTGCAAACTCGCTGCGTGCGCTGCGAAGAAGCTAATTTTGAGATGGGCTCCCAACTGGGAACGGTACGGTTGGCACCGTGGGAAGGAAGTTTATTGCGCGCGTTTCCGTGTGTGGCAGCTTTCTTTTCATCTTCACGAACACAATTGCAACGTGCAGCTCGACGTGCATGTTGAATGTGCACATCGATTCGGGGTCAATTCTGGGAAGACAACAACACGCTAGGTGCTACATGTTTGTTAAGTAAACAAAATATTTGGACAACTTGAGGAGAGCTTAAGGACCACTTTAAAATAAAGAGATGCTTAAAAAGATTTTTCCGCCGAGAACTCCCATTACAAGCCGAAAGATATGCAATCCATGCAACGAATAACTGAGTAGAAACATTCCCAATAAGACGTATAACTCCTTTGGCTATCGCCCTTACCCTTATTCGCTAGAAGGTATGCAACCTGCATAACAAACGATCTACTATTGTCTTATTAAAGTTCGTCTTACAACTTACGGGTTGAGTTATTTTTTTTAATGATCCAGTTGGGTGATCTTAATTGAACCTTGGTAAATAAGGTGTAACAACACGTTAGTAAGGCGTTCAATGAAAGAGTTTTTTCTTTGTTTCAAAGTTCCATGGGTAGTGAATGGATCTTTGGCGAAAAAGGTCTTTGGGTCATTTTAGTGAATATTACGCCGTGAAGTATGCAATTCGCAGCTGATCACAATTCGAATCGCCCTTCGTTCGTCAACAATTTTTAGACCTTAACTTATAGAGAAAATATGAAACTCCTATCGCAAAGTCGGCAAAGAGTGCTGCGGTTCTTGAAAATTATTTCCAACATTGCACGACTTGCTCATAAAACGCATCCTAAGCGTGCACTTCTTCACTCCTGTTCGCGGACCCCCCACGGCAGAAACTAATCTAAAACCAGAGTAGAAGTTGTGGTCTGTTGGCTTCGTAACTCAAGCTGAAATCCTCAGCTGCCGCTTCCTGACACTCTTACACTCTTTGGAAAACAATTCTTCGCGTTCTAGCCAACACTCGCCAGCATTTTCCATTTCCCGGCATTACACTGCGCCGACGACGACGGCGACGCGGGAAATGAAATCCATCCATAACGACGTACCGCCGCCACCGTCGCCGCCACCGATACCGGTGGGACCACCCATTTGGGCGAGTAATGGGCGGATAATATGCTCCCCCCTCCTCGCTTTCCTTCTCGCCTCCTTGCTACCCCGGGGGGAATAATATTTCAAAGCCGAAGAAAGGCCGATTCTTTGGCCGGCTCGCGTGTGTGCATCTGTGTGCGTGCGTGTGTGCAGTCTTGTGCGGAAAACCTCCGCACCATGGCGTCGGACGCGTGGGAGGAAGAAAAACGTTGTTCACACCCGCCCCGTGGCCAGCCCACGCGGACACACGGGGAAACTATTTTTAAAATCTCGAAACTCCCACGGGGAGCTGCTGCCTGGTGAATTGTTCTGGGGTGACAGCCGTTTGCCGAAACGTTGTGCAGCTGGGAAGAAAGTGGGTAGCGTTAGGGAGGGGGAGGAGAGCATAACTGCAAGATGGTGGCAGGAGAAAATGATCGAAAACGGGCTTTGCGCGAAACGATATCTCAGGATGTGCAGTTAAACTGCATAAATCCAGTATATAGTCCACTGTGCTCTGTTTCAGTATTTATTATTTTAAACTTCTCCTGTTTTTGTTTTTCAAGAGGGCGAACAAATACAAAATAAAAAAAGAAATAGAATAAACATTAATAAAAAAATATGTAGAGTAATAGTATTAGTAATAAACAAAAATACACTTTCTACAGACTATGCCATGACTGGCTTTGACGCCCTATCCATCTTTCCGTGTTGATATTTTCGTTCCTATCCATCTTTTCGTAAGTATGTTATGAATAAATATGTAACTGTTATGAATAACTATAAAGAATAAAACCAAAGGAAAATAGGAAAATAAGGAAAAATAAAACCTATTTAAAAACTAACTAAAACAAAGCAATTATACAGTGAAGATTAGTCAAGTCAGTCGAGCTGATTATGTAACAATGATACGAACATAACTTACACTTAACTATTGTTATCATTTTCTTCTGATTTCGATCCCACATGTTACCTATGCGATCCTGAATCAATCCCACAACAAAACGATCACACCCAGCGTGGATGATGATGATGGTTGTGTGTTAGCGACCAAAGGACAAGCACACGCATGCCACCTTCCCGAAGATGCCGCCGGCCGGCAGCGGTTGAAAGAAATGGCTCATAAAAAACGCTCATGAAATGCGTAAAAATCATAAAAATTACTTACAAACCGACCCCAGCGGCGGGATCGACCAGGTCTGGCAGTAAAATCTAAAAGAGAAAAAAAACAACCACTCAAACCACCGTGCGCCCGCCATCAAAATTTTCAAACGCGAGTTTAATAGCTAAAAAATAGCAAAGAGAGAACATAAAAGGCGGCACGGTATCGCGCGCGCGCGCCCGTGTGTGCTTGTTCTCGTTGTTTTTATGGCACGTTTTAGATGACGGAATCGAACGGAATCGGATAGGCACGATGGATGCGCAGGGTGGAACGGAACGAAACGGAACGGATCGACGGACGGATCCATCACACACCCATCGTACTCGGTAGCCTGCCGCGCACGGTCAGCCAATTAGTCATTGGCGAGCATAGTTGCCTCGCATTATTGGCATACCTCTTCTCTCTTCAGACGGAAGCGGCGCATACGGTAAAAGTCTATAAACAAAGCCGATGCGTGAAGGCGATGAAACTGCAATGAGTGATAGGCCGGTGATGGTTTGCATGACGTTTATGGGCAAACCGTATGCGTGCGTGCGTGGGTGCGTGCGTGATGGTCTATCGGTGCAGGATAGCAGGATGAAGACCCTTTCATGGTAGGCACACCGCACAGGCATCCTGACGGTCCACTCTGGGTGGTTTATTTACCCGTGCCATAACTGTCCGAAACGTTGACAGGCTAATGCAAAACAAACCCCGACACACGCAATGTACACTCGCGAATCGAGGTGCTGGCCGAGAGGTATCGGTAGTTGCACGATGGACAGTGCGATTTTTTTGGGATGCGAATCGTAGTAACCACATCTGCTCTGGTTGCTAGGAGCACTGAGTAGTGGTGGATTAAATTGATTGTTAGAAATTACTGTGGAGCACAGCATGCTTTGCCGTTATCCTTTTTAGGTAAATAACAAAATAAATACATTGAGTGCAAAGTAAATAACGATCGATCATAGTTAAGGATGACTCTGTTCATCAAATGTATTGTAAGTCATACAATTTACGACATTATTAAGAAAATATCTACAAAAATAATATAATTATCATCAACATAGTATAAGTAAACAATTAATGTAATAGAATGTGTAGAGTGTGACCGGAAATAAATGTCATAATCAAGATTAAATGGGTCGTAGTTTTTGGAGCCATCTTTGACAGTTAACAATCAGATCACCCTCAATCGAATGTGGCCACACCAGTGGTCCGACATAAATAAATAAATAAATGTTTCCACTGAGCGAACGTGTAGTGATGGATGAAGCTGGGATTATATAAAACGTTCGTAGTGGTTTGTGCACTACTAACACATGTTGGATGGACAATTGACCCGTATGTTTGGATGGACAATGGAGGAGCCGCTACAATGACAGACTCCTTGAGTTGCACTTTTGTGAAGGTCGCATTAGACTAGCCAGGCTCATGTGAGTAGAATAACACCAGACGACTCAGTCGATCTCTCATTTGTATTTATATCCGTTACCATTTGTTCACTGCTTCCATTTTACTGCATGCCATTGGGTTTCTTCGGTATTACTATTTTAGTTATCAGCAATCTTTAACTTTCTTTGTTTTTTTCTCCACTGTATATTTCATTTGTGTGAATTTTTTATTTTATTATAGTTAGCTTAGAGGTTTAGGATAAGACATTTTGTCTTAGATTATACTAGGATTTATGGCCTAGAAGACTATTTTATTTCAAAAATCTTCGAACGTTGCCAATAGTTCAGTGGGAAAAACAACGCTATCTCTTCCTCAATTTCTCCGCTTTAGTCACGCAAAAAAACAGCACTTTCAGCAGTGAGGTGCAGTGAAGGAACACGATCGTCACACGACCTCGATATTGAAGGCGCCATTGACTACGTCCCGGACCGTAACATGCAGATGTCATTCGACAGCTTCGCTGATTGACAACTGATCTGACAGCGGCTATTTGTTTCTGGCACCACTTTGCACGAGAAAAGCAATCGGGCGGCGTGCGCTCGCTGCAGCTGGCAGTTGTTCCATACCACTCCCACGTACTCGCACACGGCGGGTGCAGATGACGGAACGGGTCAAAGACAATTCGTGCTAATGATTTTTTTTTTGTTCTTTTCAGTTTGTGGCACCTGTTCAGGCGAACGCTGCCGATGGATTGTTAGCGTTAGGCACTTGGACCCTTGGACAGCGAATGAGAAATTATGAGCTTGAACAAACCACAGATAGTGGGACATTGCATTGGGATGATGTAAGAGTTTTTCAATATCGTTAGAAGTGGTAGAACCAGAACGATTACACCTTGTAAGTGACGCCTGTTATTATGTAAACGAATGCTTCTTTCCTATTTGATCTTGTGCGCTGCTATTTAAAACAATTTGTACACATGCTTAATCTTCGAAGCTAGTATACGTTGTCATATTTCATTTTTGTAATATTGAACCTGAACAATTTAACATATAAATAAATGCATTAATACTGAAGCAAGCTATTAAATTCTTGTATTGAGTGTATAAATTGCATACATTTGGGCTGAATCGTTTGACCAACATTCGGACTGTGTGACGACATCGCTTTGTTTTATTACCACGACTTATGTGTGTATTAGCAAAATTATGTGTTCTAGAAAAGATTTAGCTATTTTTAAGAAAAAATACTAAAAATTGGATAAAATCTTGGAAAAACAACCCAAAAGAAAAAAAGAATCAACGATCGCAATGGAGAAAACATAAAATATTTAACCAACACAAATCGTACCATAGCCATATAGAAGCAAAGTCAGCATTTTTTTGGCGATGTTGCTAAATGTTCTGCCAAAAAGACGTTCAGTTTAGTTTCAAAAGGTGTAGTGAGCGGTTATTGTCGTGGTTTGAGTGTCAAAAACTTTACTATTGTAGTGAAATTGTTTCATTCATAGTGCCTACTGCGGAAGGAGCACGTTACTCCCAATGGAAATGTCTCCTTTTTTAAAACATTTGTGCTATTATTAGCTTACGATGCGTTTTGAACACGCCGGCAAATATGTTTGACCAATTGACACACAAATAAAAAAAGTGGTTCCACATAGCAACAAACGGAGGTTTTCTTATGTCGCTTTTTCTGCTAAGAATACAACGAAGAAAAACCAGCAAACCAATGTGGTATCGATCATAAAAAAAACTGTGTTAAAAAATCTAACAAAAAGAATCATGATCGATTGACCCCGACGTGATTTGAACACGCAACCTTCTGATCTGGAGTCAGACGCGCTACCGTTGCGCCACGGAGTCCTTGACTCCCCTCCGATCTCTAAACGCGTACTGTTAATAAGGATCGATGCCTAGCTGACAATACGTGGTACATTCTCGTTTACGTTTTTTCTACGAAAACGCAAAATAAATGTTCTACACGAAATGAAAAGTGTGGTTGTAAACTATTCGGTAAATTGTATACTGGTTTGTCGAGTCATAATATTTATCGACAGAGTTTGACAGAGTTTCGATAGCCAGCAAAGCGTAAAAAGCTATAGTCCTATAGGAACATAGTGCAAAAAACGAAAAATCGATTCATGAGCGAAGGATACGACACAACAAACTCCAACAACAACCCTTGGCCGAAACAGTACCGCTCTAGAGCTCCCCTCCTCAACTGCGCCCGGATAGCTCAGTCGGTAGAGCGTTGGACTTTTAATCCAACGGTCAAGGGTTCAAGTCCCTTTTCGGGCGAACGCACTTTTTTTATATCACAGCCACGTTAAGATAGAAACATGTTTCTATAGAGATGCTTTTGTTGTTCGTATAACTAATCGACATACATGGTTGTTAGATTTTATTTTCAAGGAATTACATAGAAATAGAGAGGATTTAAAAACATTAATACTTTTAGGGTTCTTCTTCATCTCTATTGTTATGAACCATCGTGCCATGACGAATGCAATATGATATATTCTTCAATATGATATATTCTGACATATTCTCTGTTTCAATGAACAAACATGATGAATATGTTTTGCCTGATTTTATTTATACTGAACAAGTAGATTTGTTTTACTTATTGCTTAACGTATTTTAACGTTTGTTAGAATGAGTTCACGTTCACTTGATAAATCCAAATTAGTTTATTTGATTTATTAGGTTAGGACGGATTGGCCATATCACTTATCAATATAAATTTAACAAAAAAAACTTTGATTTCGTAACGAGACATTTTTGAAAAAAGTATGCAGGTTATCCTTTAATGTCCGATTCCTCAATCGTGAAATAGGAATAGTCAAAATGACATACATGAAATGCCTTTTTTATCTTTGAAATGAGTGATACTTTATCCAATACTTTATAAACGTGTATCAAAATCAAAAGAGACTTGCAAAAAAATTTTTCTCAATTCTTTTTTCCCATCTTACATGTCAGAAGTGGGATTCGAACCCACGCTTTACAGTGTTGTTTCCTCTCTACCTCTTGAACGTTAGAATCAGAACTGGAGAGGTTGGGAGGAAGACGCCACAACAATGTAAAACCCAGATCGCTCAGCAACATACTCTTCTGGAGAAAAGCTATTCAAGGTTTTGTAGGTTTTCGGTTTGTATGACTTTAGACCTTCACAAATATATCGAGAGATAGTAAGTATCGCATTATCGACCATTTCGCAATAGCTAACAATGTGAGTGCTCGGCTGTTGAGTCTGGTGCCTTAACCACTCGGCCATTCTGACATGTTGCGTTAGAGCGCAGCTATTACGGCACAAAAGCCAGACCCCACCCCGAAGAATACGTTCTGTATGGATAAAATCGTATCGTGCTGGGTTGGAAGCTATAAATAAACATTTCCATCCCATCTTTGGGCGTGCGTTGAAAACGCCGTTTGGAAACGCACCCCTAACAAGTTCTAAGATTGCGTTGTTCCGGTTTGTAGTAGGGGTAGAAATAAGCAATTTATTCTAACAGTCGATGCACACGATTGTGAACATGTTTAAGCACAAAATTTCACATCTGGCTCCATAGCTCAGCTGGTTAGAGCGTCGTGCTAATAACGCGAAGGTCGTGAGTTCGATCCTCTCTGGAGCCATGGAAAATTATCTTTTTTATCCAGTTTTTCACATGACATGTGTAAAACTATCCAGTTTGTCACCACGACATATGTAAAAACTTGTTTCCATAACTGATACAGTATTATCAATATATGAGGTTTATTCATATTCGAACTTTATACCTTAGATGGTTCCATTCGTGATAACTATAAACATACTTAACATACTACTACTTTAATAATAATAATAATGATTCCTCCGGATCTATTGTTTTGTTGTTCAAACTTGCCCATCCTTAACATAAAGTACATAGTATGTTCAGGTTAAGGCAAGATTAATTTTAATGTTGAAAACAAATAACCAAAATAGTTATGTAGGATATGTTAGCATGTTCCTAAAAATAAATAAATATATAAATTAACATGTGCCGAATAACATATTCAATACAAATGGTACGATGGTAATGTAAGATGCCTAATATTCTATTCTTAATTCAATACCTATCACGTAGTTCACAACTGTTATTTAATTGTAAATGAAATGAATTCTGCGCTTCGAATATTAATTCGTCTCTAAAGTCTTCAGAACTGTAGTATGTAGTTTTTCGAATTTTAAGCAATGTAGCAGAATAGTATCATGTAGGTAATCTTTCATGCGATACTGTACCGGTTTGTAGCACCTCTGGTCATCTGGCCCCATAGCTCAGCTGGTTAGAGCGTCGTGCTAATAACGCGAAGGTCGTGAGTTCGATCCTCTCTGGAGCCACGTCAATCTTTTATTTAAGTTATCCTACTCGTTGACCATGCATTTGCCGATTATTGTCCTTCATTTTTTACAGGTTCTGTTAATAGCATCAACAATTTATTGGCTTTGGCGCGTCTTTAGTAAAAGAAAGCGACATGTCTGTAATACAAAGCTTTGTTCAACCGGTAAAATACCCTCCCATTTCAGACCGAATCGTGTACCTTTTTTGATTGAGCATGATTTTCCCAACAGAAACCCTCACCATTCCCGCCCCTGTGCACAGCAAATGCGAGCGATTAAAAAAATGGCGAAGTTATTCATTATTTTACGACAACTAATGATAGCCAAGACACTGGACCGATGCATCATTAGCGCAACCAGCAGCCGGCGCTCGTTCTCTCGGGAAGGAAATCCATCCGGACCGCAACAACCGTACGGGAAAACGATCATTAGTCCGCGGAAAAAAATCGGAACATAATGAGATTCTCGGCAACGGCAGCGTTATTAGCGGGCCGATAGCTAGCCAACCATTTTTTTCCGGCGTGTGTATGTTTTAATTGCGACAAATATCGTCTTACCGCACCGAATGTCCTTTTGGGGTGCCCGAATTTACATTTAGGGAGAAGAGGCAGGCTCGTGGAATATTCTATTTCTACTGAAAAGAGTCGATGGTTTCAGATACGGTTTGATTGGTTTCAAATCAAAGAAATCAATTAATTATGTTCTGCTTGGCACAACCATTCGGGTAGATATCAATTAGGGACTGTGTTGCCATAGTACTGTCCAGATCCTTTTATTTTTTGAAGGTATTATTGTGTCGTAAAATCACTTGAGGCTATCCATTCTAATAGGAATAAATCGAAAACTAGGAAAAAAGAGGTTTATCCTGATAGTCCTGGAGTATATGGTAACTAAATGTTACCACAACATACACATAAACAATAATTTAGTCTTACATACGCACAACTTCTTGAATACTGCAACGTGAAAGTTGCACCTTCTACCGGGATAAGGGTTGCAAATTTCAACCCCTAATAAAAATACTTTTCGCGGTCTGACCCATTTTTCGCCACCCTTCTTCAACCGGCGTCGGTGGTGTAATGGTCAGCATAGTTGCCTTCCAAGCAGTTGATCCGGGTTCGATTCCCGGCCGACGCACGGATCCTTTTTTTCTTCCATTGTGTTTGTGTTTGTCCCGCCTTGGTAAAAAACTATTTCTGAAGAAATTTTGATTTTGTTAGAACTAAGACCTGCTAGGACAACGGTAAGGATTCTTTATTTTCTGTTCTTGGAGACATTCGTATTCAATGAAGAAACAACTCACACACACACAGCTGAGTAAACATGGTGTACCGTGTGCACTGAGAGATTCTTTACGCTTCACTCGGTAACTTTACTTAGTGATATTATAAAAAATGTAATTTATTTTGGGTTGATTATTCAATAATCTGTAAAAGAGTCGTTCTTACTTCTACCTTTATTTAGAGATTAGATAAGCTTCAGATTGCTCGCGAACATTGCAGGAAAGGATTTGGTTCAAAAGTTTGATCACAAATAGTTTCATTACACTGTATTGCTACTGTGTTCGCCTCTTAGTACCTCAAAGTCGTTTAGCCGTTATTTTAGTGTGTTTAAAAAAGTAAATTCATATAAACTCGAAGCAATCCATGTACGATATAATCTCACCACGGTTATTGTTTTAGCGCTTTTAATCTATTCTGGAGCGCTGTTGTTTTTCCTCGTCCTACCACAAGCACAAAAAATCGAGTATAAACTCAGCAAGCATTTCCCTTCCCCATCAAAACCCGAGTTCTCTTCTCGAGCGCAACACATTCGCTGCAAGAAATCATTCGCATTCGCACAGTTCGACCGGCGCAGGTTTTCCCCTTGTGCTTGATATTATTGTTTCTTCTTTTTTTTTGTGTTCGTTACTTTTTACTTTACTCACCCGATCAAACGATGAAAGGTAGATGAAGGATGCTGCCAACAAGGTAGTAATGTTCACAGCAAGCAAACGGAATGCAACAACAATAAGAAAAACATACACAGAAATAAATAACACAAGAGCGAAAGCCCATCGATAGATTTTCCCAACCTGTCGGCCGGCTTTGGGGCGGGTTTTTGGTGGGAAGCGATCGCGTGCTTCCCCACCCCGGGATCGGTTGTTGTTTGATGTTTGAATTTTGTTCGCCGGGAATTTCGGTCGGTTTGGCAAATAAATATTTGCCAAAACGTGGTTGTTACTCTCTCTCTATCTCTCTCGCTCTCTTTCTCTCTCCGCACCGCATTCTCTTCGTTCCCACCAGCAGCCGACGAGATTGCAGCGATTTTCGGTGTAAGCAGGCGCCCACCTCTCCGAAAAAGGAAGGGATTTTTAATTCAATTCCACCTGTACCGCGCGCCGTGTTTTTTCCCCTTTTATTTTCTCCCGCATACGTATTGTTGCGCGGCCGCCACTCTCGTTCTTCGCCGCAAGAAGAGGAATCAAGTGCAAACACACCGCTGCTCGGCGGCAGTGAAATATGGCAAAAGTACACTCGTGTTCCGCCCAAAACCCACGCCGTGGTGGCAAAAAAGCCTACACAGCAGCAGTAGCGGCTGCGGAGCAAATTGTAAACGGTGTGGTTACAATATAATTGAACACAAACATCACACAGGATGTATAAAAGACATGAATAACGCATAGCTTTCGCTGCGCTCCTGGCCGGGCGATTTTTTTTCCTTCTCTCCACAACCCGGTGCTGCCCGGAAGGTGCTTCATGGCGGGGTTTTTTTTTTGGCACAGGCACTTCTCTGCTTTTGATTTGCTGCGCCCCGGCAGTGGAGGAGGGTTGCGTGAGAAATAGCAGGCGCCTCCGACCACCCCACCTCCAAACACACTCATGGTAATATACTGTACAAATTGAGGATCTTTTAGTTTCCTCAGGGGTTTTTTTTTCGGAACGGTGTGGATGGATATATTGCCTGCCAAAAATTACATCGTCCATCGTGTGCGCAGAGCTTCAAAAGTAGAGTACAATGCAACGGTTAGCTACGGCACTGGTACAATATTTAATTTGCAACACGTTCTACCGTACGAACGACACACGGGAAGCGTTCGTTTGCTGCTGAACCGGGTACATTCGGTGTGCGATGTATGATGCCAGAGGTATAATACTTCCTCTGGTCGGTAGACGTTTTTGAATGGAATCCACAATCTGGGCTTGTTTCAGATTTCCGGAAACGCACCACCAGGCTAGGTTTAGCTACACAATGTGATGTTAGAATCATTTGTGTTACGTTTGTGTAAAAACGAACTTTTTTTTGTTCTGCGCGATAATAAAGGTTGCGAGTTTGAATTTAACAAGTTTTGCACATGTAATTGCAGGTCATTTTGTTAAAAAAGTCATGATATGTGTTTTTACGCAAAATTGGTCAGCTTTCAGGTATGACATAAGTTTACATAAGAAGCGCTACGTTATTAGCCAAGCACAACTGAAGACAAATACTGGAAGAATCAGTACGAATTCTAAGGGTAAACCTAAATCAATATAAAGGTATACCTAGGTATACCTAAATAACCTCAGCTGGAATCTTTCTACTGGTGAGATGATTTCTGATTCAGCTGGTTGCTTTGAAGAGCTTTAAATTTTCCTTTCACATAAAAAGGTAAAAAGTAAAAGTAAAACATGTTAATTTACTTGCTATTTTACTTGTTTACTTTACTACTTTAGAAAAGTAGCTATAAACGATAGTAAAAAAAGACCAAATATTGTTTAACATTACCTAAAACTCAATAACTGAACGAAGTAATAGTTTCGCTCTTAAACATTCGAATAATCGTTGAAATTTACGAAACTATGAACGTTTTTAAATGAGATGAACAAAATAGGCGTTTTCGTTAGGCAAAATAGGCAAAAGTTGTGATAGTTTTAATTTGTATAAATTGTATCAATATATCAAGTGTGTCCCTAGAGAAATGTGGTTTTTCATGTTTGTTTTTATTCAAACACTCGTCGACATCTCAATCATGTTTCGTGTTGTTTTCCAATTGCAATCAAGTACATTTCATGCCTTTTGTGACCATTTCTTTAAAAAGATATACATTTTTGTTGAAAATAATTGTATAAAATGTGCGTGGAATGTGGAGAACGATATAAATATTCCTTCATCACTTTTTTTTAGCTTGTCGATCGATTAATGTGGTATACGATAAATACAGCCACTCGCCGTTAAAATGAATAAGTGGATTAAAAAGTGGATACTTTATGGAGGATAAAATTTTAAGAACTTAATACACTTCAATGAATAAGAATATTTCAAATAAAAAGCAGATATTACTGACAAGCAAATTTAAAAAGGGCAGGAAAGATTGAAACTGTGGAATTTTTGCACATAACAGCTAACAAAACAAGCATATCACATCACAAGTGCTGACAAGAAATGGAGTAGAGGAAATGATGGAACAGAACACTAAAGTCAATATAAAATATTATTACCGTTGACAGCTGATAAACTCTTACCATCGAGACTAGGAGAACAATAAGTAATTTTTAAAAACAAAGCAGACTCAATTCGAATCTTTTAGTGAAATTTTGTTTATTTTTTAGACATTTTGTTTAACTAATGCTTATCTGCTCACTAGTAATTGTTGTCCCATTCAAATAGATAGTAAAATGAGCGATACTAATACAGTTTTAATCACAACATTAGCCATTCTGTTTTCCTTACAAATTCACTTCACAGTACACAGACACACAAAGCAATATTTAGTTGTTCACCCCACGCAGGTTGGACACTGATTAAAATTAAGTAAAAAAAAAACATCTCTTCCCACCAACTGTGCGCGATTAGCGTCATTAGAGCAATCAGGCAGCCGGCCGGAACCGGCAGATCCCACGCGTTGGCACTAATTGCACTTCAACGAGTCACATTTAAAATGCAAGCAACATATTGCACCCTTGCATCTGGGCCGATGTTGAAGCGTGGCAAGACGAACCACGGTAGAAATAAGGCATGTGCGTCAAATTATAATCACAATTGTCTCACACTAAACGCTAATTCCGGTCCGGCACATTTCCGGACGGATTACTCTAGCGGACAAAAAAAAAGGATTACGGAATAAGATTCGCTCGTTAACGCTCACCCAGAGGGACTAATTTGCGTTCTATTGCATTTTGATTGCCGCGGTTGCAGCGAAGGTTAAGGAGTTTTTGTTTGTGTGCAGATGAGTTGTGAGTAAACTTCGGATAATCGCTCTAGCCGACCCGATTATCGCTTATTAGAGTGTCTTAAAGTGAAAAGGCGCGTTTTAATAGACTGTAATCCCAGGAAAAACAAGTAATTATCTGCACAGAGCAGAACGAAAACAAACAACAACAACAACCAAACCGGCCAGATGAAAGCAACCGGCAAACCTTCGCCGGGACAGCCGGCTCGGCATGTAGAAAATACGCCGGAACATGTTAGCAAAGTGTTAAACATAACGGACTCGGGGAAAATAAATTAACTTCTTACACCGGTTGAACGGAGCCCAACCAAAACAAAAAGAAGAAAAAGACAAAATAAAACAAACTCCATCCATAAGCCGAACAGCGGTACGGTACGGTACACGCGAATGGCAACAGTAGTGGGCCACCGAGCGCCCAAGTGCGCCCAGAGGGCAGCAAAACATACCCCATTGGAGGCAAAAGGACGATCCTGTGCCGCCGGTAAGGGAACGATCGTTCGATGTAGCCGCCCTTTGCCTGCCGGCCTTCTTCTGCTCCTCTTCCCTCGTCGGTTTACATTACCTCGCGCGTCACGGACGTCCCTATCTCGCTCCCGGCCCCGGCCGTACAGACAAAAGCGAGCTGGGAGCGGGCTTTTGCGCACAAAAATGTGCAAATGACATGCAAGCCAGCGGCTATCATTTTTCCTTTCTTGCTGCCTGCTTGCACGCGGAAAAGGGCTAGCCGGCCGGGTGGAGAGGGAGCCCTAGGCTAGGCGGGCTACACACACAAACCTGCCGACCAGGAGAGTGCACCACCGGGTCCGGTACAAGAACTTCAAATGGCTTATTTTATGTTCAAGTCTGGCGGCCATAAGAACATGAGAAGAAATGACAACCAAAACCGAACGCAACCGAGGTGCTTTCAGGAAAATTAAAAATTAGACACACACACACACACACACACTGAGGCTCCTCTCAGCGCCTTCCCCGCAGAGGAGAGCACAGGAGCTGGGTTTGGCGTCGTTCGCTACTATTCGGGATTGTTTTACAATGGTTCCACCCATCCCGTTCCAGAAGCGGCAGAGCAGCCGGCAGCAGATGCCCGGAAGACTACACAAGACTCCACCGGACACCACACACCACACGTACACAAAGCCCACAACACCAACGGCGGACGGATTTCATTCTTCGGTAGGCATCCAATCATGCAAGAGAAGCCCAGATCCGGTAGCCGATGCGAGCGGGAACTAGCAGCAACCTAATCATATCGTTTCCCGCAAGGCGCTCCGTCCACACACACAGGGCATGGATAAGTGCATTGGATGAAGTGTTTCGCCGGGCAGGAGAAGTGTTCTCGAGCGTGGTGAAATTAAGTTGATTTTTACGCACCTCCGGACCGGGCGCCTACCGGAGAGCGCCGTGTGGCGTTATGAAGTACGAGAGCACTTTGCACGACGGGCCAAATCGCGATGGATTGGCTCATACTTGAGCGAAGAAAAAAGCACGCACACACGCACACACAAAGCAAGCAAACTTGCCAATGTCTCTAAATCTATTTTATCAGCCGCTCATCCGGAGAGCGAAGCGGACCAAATGGAACCGCGCACTATCGATAAGAGCTTGATAAGGACAAACAGCGCCGTCGTGACGACGAGGTAAGTAATGAATACACACACGCGCGCGTGTATTTGTGTTTGATGAAAAGCAATTTGCTAGAAAGGATGGTCCCTTCTTGGGGGGGCCGGAGAGACCAATTGCGTGCAAAAGTTTGCATTCCGAGGATCGATTCGTGCCGAAAACGCGTTGATGAAAATCGTTGCTCTATACACACATACGTACACACGGGAGTGCCCCGGGATGGGGACACCTTTACCATGCATCGGGAGGAGAGAGAGAAAGGATTCTGTGGCAAAGTTTAGGCTACAAGCGGGGCGTGCAAATACATTACCGGTGCGAGGAACCCTGTTTGGATGGTCACGGTGGATGATAA
Organism: Anopheles dirus; assembly: GCA_000349145.1. Taxonomy (NCBI): domain Eukaryota; kingdom Metazoa; phylum Arthropoda; class Insecta; order Diptera; family Culicidae; genus Anopheles; species Anopheles dirus. Next base: position 15,795,555 of record KB672868.1, on the reverse strand, counting down.
AGTTTTACTCGAGTGTGTGCGTGTGTGTCTTATTTATACGTGTGTTTTTGCGCACATGGAAAGAAAAACTACCGAACCAAAAGGATTTGGAAAGCCAAAAAACACGACAGGCACAAGCAACAACGATAAAGCAAGGAACATTTACCACATCATAAGGCCGGAACCCGGAAGCTTTGAGGAAATGGGGGTTTGGCGGGGTGTGGAGTAGGCTTACCTCGCACGGATGATGTGTTTTGTTTCTCTCGCTCTCTCTCTCTTTCTCTCTATCGCTCTCTTTCGGTATTCTCGGTATCCCCTGAAACGAATGAACAAAAGCGGTCGTTATTATACACTGCCGGGAGCTGTACAGCGAAAAAACAAAAAATAAACCTACACACACACACACACACACAAGAACAGAGTCGGAGGAATTCTTCTCCCACAAAGCGTCAGATGTACGTCGTGTATGTGTTCCGTTTAATTTATACAATGGGAGGGTAAATTTTTTATGTCGCTGAGACGCTCCAAACACGATCTTGTGTCACACATATTGGAACTTTCTTTTTAAGGTAATTTAAAGAGAATTAAATGTGTTGCTTATTTGCAGCGTTGTTTTCTTCATTCATTGTTCAAGTCAGACATGGGATATCTGAAGTGTTTTTAAAATTCAAATATGTTTGACTAATTACTTCGTACATTTATTCCTTTTTATTCATTTCCACAGCTGTCTGAAGCATGAATGCACTTTGAGGTGGTTCATATATCTTCTTTTCTTCTTCTTTCTTTTATTTCTTTTCTTCTTCTATAAAGCTCTGCTATTAAGTAAGAAAGTTCTTTTTCTATAAAGAGTTTAATTTGATAGAATTGAGTTTAGTCTATATTTGATACTGCTCCCAGCAGAAAATACCTATTTATATGGTTAATAAAGCGTTAGTAAATTGTTGTGCATATTTGTGGCAGTACTAGTCGAAAAGTATGCAATCTGCTCTGTATTTGGCCTGTAAAACCAAGCTTAATATTAAAAAAGCGTGTTGATGTTATAAACAGGTGATATAAAAGATTGTACAATTTAAGGCTTCAGTTGAATAATCCTTGCAGGAAAGATTAGTTGAATTAGTTACAACTAAAGCGTTGAACAAACGTGGATGTATTTATCATTGCATACTTTAAGGGGTAAATGTTCTAAATCAAGCAAAAAGTACACAGAACGAATAACAACAACGATGTTTCAGTTCGATGTTATGCATGTTTACTGGGACTTTATAGGTATGCCACAAGAAAGTATGTACATTATTTTAACAATATTATTTCTTGTGATCTCATTACACCCTTATACCTTCCTGTATTCCTGTATTCTATAACAACATAAGAGGTTTATAGTTTTAACAATCCATTTCATACGGCCTAACCATTTTGGAAAACATGTACGATCTATTAAGCATAATAGCTAGAAGATTTCACGAACGGAGCGGCAGTAAAATAATTTGCAACAAACCATCTTACATCTTGATTCCGTCGTCGCGTGCAGAAGCGCGGATTCGCCATTTTTTAAGCAACTAGCACCAAACAAATCTCGCTGCCACCAGCACCACAAAAGACGAGCAAACCGCAGCAAGGAATGAAAGAAGAGCGAGAAGGGAAGTAAAACCCTATTAAAAATGCCTCATTGGCCGTAGTGGTGCCCCCAGGAAGCTCGCAGCTCAATTCGTTTGCTGTTTGCAATCTTTTTCCCATCCGCAGCTCTACTACAAGCTACAAGCTCGCTAATTTGTTACCGTGCCACTAAAGTTGACTCCACGGGGCGCATTGCCGTCGTGTTTTGTTGGGAGCGCGCGTGGTTCGCTTCTTCCGGCAGCTGCTGCCGGTCCGGGCGCGCTAAGTGGAAACCCGCGGAAGTCGATTCTTAACCGGGCAAACCAGTCCGATCTCTCGGATCCGACCCCATTTCTCGGAAGCGCGCGCGCGCTAACCACCACCACACCAATATACTGCACACGGAGCAGAGACGCCACCGTCAGCAAACAATGCTTGAGGAAACCAAAAGAGCAGAGCAACAGCAACAGAAAAAAACACCAAACCACCGCAAACGGAAAACGCAAATGTACTCCCGGTAAGAAAGGATTGTGTTTGAAGGGGGGTTTGCGAAATGTTGCGGTCCGGAGCAAGGCGAAAAGCGCACTTACATCGCAAGCGGATAGTAGTGGCACGTCTGCTTAAAAAGCAATTGGATTCTGGGTGGAAGGTGAGCCAAACAAAGAGGGGAAGACTACAAAAAACGACTACACCTACAACCCGCACCCTGTGATGCCGGTGCCGAACGGATGTTGCGTTCCGGTGAGTTGGAAGCAAACGCGCAACTTGACCAGAAGGACGTCCCGGCGTTTCGTACGTCAGCAGCAACTGCACGCAACCGGTGAACCGGCCGCCCGGTTGCAACCCAGCTCCGACAAAAAGCGACCCAACTTCGCAAAACAGGATAATGAATATTTTCACAGCACTCGAAGCCCGGGCCAGGGGTTCCAGAGTTCCGGCTCCCGAGCGCGCTCGCTGCTGTCAGCACGTCGAATGAGGTGAATTAATTTTTTAATTTTCTTCCCTACCAAGCCTGGTTGGGTAGTGTGCACACGTGTCTGTGTGTGTGTGTGTGTGCCTGCGACAGATAATTGGAAACACACCGAACGAAGAAGTACAAGCCCACAAGATATCGACAATATCCAGAATGAGTTGGCTGGTCTGCCTGACGAACCGGGCTTGACAGCGTTGGCTTTACACCGCAACCGTGTATGCTTTTTTGGGCACAAAACACGCCTCGATGCTGCAGCAGCACTGTTTGCCAAACAGCCCTCCACCGCCATGTAGTGGTGATGCCTCGAAGGATGAATAAATGAGAGTACTAATTATTATTAATTAATTACATCGCCACGCCGGGCGGACGATCAACGACAGGCGGCCAGCAGTAGCGCTGACGGGAGTGAAAAACGGAAAAGCCGCGTGTGCCAACAGAAGAAAGCAAACACGGGTTTCGGTTTTGTTCTTTCTGCACACCGGCAGGTCCGACGGCGGGCTCCCGGCGGTAGATTGAACTGTCGACCACAGTTACCGTCACCGTGCATGTTTGCAACGTCGAGCGGCAGTTTGATGTTTTTGAAATTATGTTCACCCGATGAACGCTGAGCAAACGAGGGAAAACCCTATGAACATTGTGTGGCGATGTGAATATATTGTCCAAACGGATCATTGTGTAGTTAGTTAAAACCTGTTGACGGAAAGTGGGGAAAAAATGCTAGCTACAATGCTGGTGATGTATTAATAATAAATGTTCTCCAATGCGGTCTCAATTATGCACTATGTGAACACGGATATACGATAAAAAAACTACACCGGTTCAATCACATGCGACAGGTAAATAGCGCGTTATGGCGAATCGCAATAAAAAGAGGTTAAATCATACATTTAATTAAACTGATGCACCGAAAGCGCTTGCACGCTTAGGGCCTAGTCTATTAGTGGAGATGAAAAGCACATCGTTGGATGATGTTAACAATGTACACCAGGATGTTTTTTCTTCTTCCTAGGTATGGCTATGTGCATGTTACCCCTATGCACGTGCTCTTTGCGCCTAAATGTAGGCAATCCAAGTGGGTGCTTTTTGCTGCACCACTCCACAACGAGCTTGGTTCGAAAATTTCGCTTTCCGTTTAATGTTTGTTCTGCCAATACACAATGTACACCGACGGATTTGCAGGAAGAAGCAATCTGCCGCACCTTATGTGGCACCTGCCAGAAATAACTAAATTAAGCTGATGAGCGCAATTGTTTTAGCGGTAGCGTTTAGCGCGCAGCAATCGCTCCAACCGCTCCGAATTCCAGCGTGCTATGCGTTTGCATTTTCCAAAGCACGTGCTTACGTCAGGTGAATTTAATGGCAAAGAAAATTTCACAATCCCAATCGGCGCACGCAAGACGATGTGGTTTCGCTCTCACTCTCTCTCGCAACGATGGAGCCCCGTTCTGGTGTGTGGACGGTGTGTTGATGATGTAGGTGGCGTGTGGCTGGCCGTTTGTTCATTTGCGATGAATTTACGGGAAATTGTTTCATGGCGTAACGTGGCGGGCCATGAGTTTACGACGACGTGTGCGAGTGTGCGTGCGCGTCAGATGCTGCTCCAATGGCAGTTCAATATTATTGCAAATTCTTCGAGGTTAGGAATGCGAACGCACTTCTGTTGTGCTGGAGTTTCATTGTTCGTGCGCCCGTTTAGTGAAATGCGCCATACTTAATGTACCGTACCTGGTGCGCCGGTGGGTAATTAGTACAACGGGGCAAATGTGTTAAACGATACACGGTGAATCAGATGGAGCAGCCAAAGTGAATGTGTTGCAGAAATGTGATTCCAGACAACAAGGGTAAAGACAATTAAGAATCAATTGTTATGCTCTACAATACTGACTATGACGTGTTGTGCAATTCACAGCTTTTAAATAACAAAACTAAAACAATGAGTTCTATCAACAATACATAAAACCTATACAACAAAATTTCAACTCATTTCGAATTAGACACTTCAATTCAAAATTGCAGTATCATGAAAGTTCATAAGATTCAATTTAGGATAACTTTTCAATAGGTACTAAATTACACGTTAAGCAAAGGTTTACTTAATTAAATATAAAGCATTAAACCGCCTAAAACGCAACACAAATTCTTTTTTATTGCTCTCAGACTGAGGAGTGATGCCATGTCTCCAAATCTTATAGCGACCTGTCGTCTATGTTTTAAGATAATACTCCTCAATGTCAGTGTAAACACATATTCGTCAGTGATCGATACAAAGCGCCTAAATGTAGATACCTGCAGCACATGATACCCTGGGAGATCTTTTAGGTTTCCAACCGCAGGATGATCGAAGTGCTTACGACTTCTGAGGCCGAAAAAAGCCGAAACTTCTTCTAAAAAGCGATCCCGCCCAGAAGATAATCAAAGGGAGAAATCGGTCCTTATGAAATAACTCAGTTCACTTTAGCTCACTTTCTAGCGTGATTTAGTGATTCGGATGAAAATTTCAAAGATGATGGTGATATTGTTGGGATCTGTGCATCCACCATACCATTTTTTATAAGCTCAATGTTAACATGAACTTAAAGACGATCTGGTGGTGTAATTGGTAGTGAAGCCGGTCTTAATACGCTTATAGCCGGTCTTAATACGAGGATAATAGAGAATTGAAAAGCTTAACAAATATAAACACCTAAAGAGATAAACTTTTCAATTTTCGTAACAACGATTCAAAAAGACGCAAAGAATATTCTGTATTGCACACGCAAGTTCCAACGTTGCTCTGTTGTGCCTGCCTTTGAACTGGACTGCAAGGGTTTATTGGACTGCCCGTGAATCATAAATTCATCACCAATGCAAACCTTTTAGCAAATCATCACCCCAACAGCAGTCGCTACATCGCATCAACGCCAAATGTAACGATTGTCCATGAGCCATCTGCTAGAGAAAGCATTGCCAAACAAGCCGCACCGATGAATGCAGTCGGCTGGGGTCCCGGTGCGCAATACCGGTGCGTATATTACACAGCCTCCTTCCGGAACACCAACCCGTCATCGTACTCGGACCGTACCGCACTCATTTCAATAATTAATCGCATTCGCTTTCCGGCGTTCCAACTCTATCCTGCGATGTACGCAGGAGATTACCTCGAGGTACCCGGACCCACCTGGAGGCACTTTCGTCGGGGGCGAACCAAGCTTTTCTTCTGCCCAGTCCCGGTCGGCCAAAGCCAACCCAATTCCCCGGACCGGGAAGGCAAACCGTCAACGGGCGAACAGCAACCACACAGAGCACAGCAAGCTTATCGTTTGGCGAAACGGGCACAAAACGTTGGCCCCCGGGTTGGGTCAAATCGCTCCGGCTATGGCCAAATCACAAACAATCGCCAAACAATTAACTCCACAACAATGAATGCTCGCTTCGCCGGCTAGCCATCAGCGGACCGAGTCCGACCCACAAAAAGCGGCCATCCCAGCGGCGAAACCATCCGGTGTGGACGGTTGCGTCCGTCAGCCAGCGCTCGCTGACCGATGCCATCTGCATCTGCATAATGAACTTCCTTTGTTGGTCGCCGGAGCATCTTTACACCGGAAGTTGGGCCTTCTGCGCCCCAGGTCCAAGACGGGGAAACAATGGGATGGGAGGCGAGCTTTGGGAGATGTGGGGCGTTCGCAGCATAACTGCGGGCGGTTCGGTAGGGATGTTAATTTTTGGACTGTGGCCACCCGAAATGGACAACTTTTGCCTGCGATGGTGTGATGGATGTGCGATCTGCGATAACGAGATGCGCGCGCCCGGTGCGGTTTGCCTCGGCGTTTGATTACTGCATATGCATATTACATCGCACCGCGCCGCGTACAGAGCACGGAAAAGGATGACGATTCAATCATTCCACCATCTGGACACGGACACGGGGTTTGATCGTAACCGCAAGTAATAAACTCAATTGTTTCAAACGTGTGTTTTTCGCTCCGCACGTTGTAACTTATTTACATTAGCCCACCGCAGCAGCAGCAGCAGCAGCAAGTCGGAACCGTGGTCGGACGGAAAAACTACATCCATACATCTCCCGTCATGGATTATCTCTAATACCCTTTACATTCCGTCGAAATCCCATGAATAAGTTGCACCACCCGGTATGCATGTTCATATGCAGCGTCCGCTACCTCGGTTCGGTGGCTTAGCGCGAAAGCTCTGGAAACGTGTACCCATCGAGCAAACCGATGCTACTGTTCCGATGCCGGTTTCCAACCGGTGGTAGCGTGCTGTAGCACCTTAAGCTGCACCGGCGATTGCCGGAAAGCTGATCAAATTAAACAGAACCACTCACAATCGAGACCGGAGGAGCTGGCTTTGGCTGGGATATCTTTCTCCCGGTGACCATTTCGTGTTTGGGTGTGCAGTGTGTGCCCGGACACGACAGGATATTGCGAATAGTTTAAATATGTATGATCTGTATGCATGATGGGTTCATTGTGAGCTTACATACGCTTGCGTTATGCCTGGCGAAACAATGTCAATTCTATACTGCGATGTTTACGTAGTAAGGGATGACTGTCTTTTTTATAGCTGAATAAATTGTTTTTTTTTCTTGAATTCCCTAAGTGAATAAAAACATGTTTTAAAATCGAAATTTCTCTGTTATATTACAAGAAAATAGATTTGAATAAAATATTTAAATCTGCCACTATGTACGCTATGTCAAAGAAAACACTTTTTTCTTGCAATTGTCTCTTTTTTTAAATGATTCTTTTGATCCATTTTCATTTTCCTTGTGTTTAACCTTTGTGTATTTTTTCTGCATGTTATTTTTGGATAGTAATTTTGGGTTAGTATGCAAAGTGAGGATATAGCTATATGAATTAGAACTTTCTCCTATAAAGCAGGGCTATGTTACCAAATAAAAGCAGCAGTTGAAAAATATGTTTTTAAAAGATTAAGTATCTACCTTCAGTGAGTACCCTAACTTCATGTCTTATTTCGCAAACTACACCATAGAACTCGATGATATTTGAAGACTTCACTCGTTCCAAAGTGTAGAATAAGGAGTAAAAGGGCTACCCTCATCGGCTAGCTTCATATAACTGAGCAATTAAAGCGTAAAGAAAGCGAATATCGTGCTTTTTCTTTTAGGGACGTTAAAGCTCGTTTACATTAAAAAAAGCCGCTAAAAAGCCGCTTTCCCGCTATAATCATCATATGTTAGTTGTTTCCGTTTTTTATGCTATGTATTTCCTAGGAAGAAAAAAAACGCAGAGAAGCCATTCATCAATGTTAAATCGCGCTGGATCATTATTGTGTACATAAAAACGAGTCGAGTCCACAAAACTCATTGTATTATGTGTAATTAATCTCAAAACAACACCTACCAAAGTATTTTTAACCACTATGCTTCATTAACATTCTTTAAAATTTCACACGTCATGTTAGGCATGAAGCATACAACAACCAATACAGGAATTCAATTTCCACAATTTCCATAGTATTTTACTTTTCCACCCAGCACAAAACTAACTGCTTCGGATGAGCTTCCTCCTAAGCCGATGTCGTATGGATATTTGTTCTGCTAAAATCTTTTCCATTACAAATCCCAACCACTTCCGCGATATCCTCGCACCTCCGCCGCACTTGCTCCGATAACGATCGGACATTTTACAAATGGCCGTATCGAATCGCACCCGCAGCGGTTCAAGTGCCCGCGACCCCACCACAATCGTTGGATACCATCCTTCGGGCAGGATGTGCATTTGCAAACGCGAGCAAAGTCAAACCGCAAATTACCAGCAATTATGCAGCGTGGATAATTTGCAATCCGGGCGTGGCAGTGCCGGAGGGGAAACGTGCCAGGGAGCAACAGGTCGCATCGGTCGAACGGACCACGACGGTGCACCAGATACAACTACCCGCAAAACAATAGTCCTCCCCCCACACCGTTTGTAGTCGCGTGGAATTGCCGTTGGTGTACGCCATTGTTAAAATACGCCATTGCCCAACCACTTAGCCGAGAAGCGGGTTTGCTTATGCCTGTTGACTGTGTGCTTATGGGCACAGGATGAGCGCTTTTAGTTCGCAAACCGGCTGCAACGAACGTATCGACGAATTGCATTAGCTTTAGCGAAAGTGCAGTACACGCAACAGATCCGCGGCTGTGGAGCGTGAAAATCACAGCAGAAGCAGCAGCAGGAACAGCAGATGGGCATAATATATTTTTGGTGATAGATTTGTGGAAAATATGGCATCGTTTACCCATCGGAAACTGAGCTAGTTATAATACTACAGTCAAGCAATGCAGGTTTTTTTAAGTCCATAAATTATTTTTTTAAATTAACTAAAAAATGGAACCGACCCAAATGGGAGAATTAGTAATAATTCAAGTTAGAGAAAAAGATTGCACAGCTAAAATATCAACATTGGAAACCCCACCTCAACAAATAATAATATTCAAACTGTTGGGCAAATTGCATACTTTCAGGCGAACATATGCATATTCAGCCCAACAGCATGCAATTCGCTTGAGAAACGCTTGGTTAACGCATTATTAGCACTATATTCGCCTAATTTGAGTGTTCTTGCCAGTTGGGTTATTGGTTCAACATAGAACCCTCTTATTGACATCAAATAACTTGTCAAAAACCTCCATCTGTAGTCTTAGGTACATTGATGTATTTGATAAGAGGTATTTTATTATTAGCCTTAGTAATCAAACCAACAGCTTAAGCCTAAGGTTAGAATGCAATACAAAATCAAACAAGCGATAAACTAATTCCATCAATCGAGCAGCTTACTGCACCTCTATTACGGTTTTTAACGCGTATCGAGCTCCGTGATTGTTGCAGACATCAAACGACATTGAACATCGTGCACCGTCCAGCAGAAGAATAATACCACCGGCCTGGCAAACGTGCAAACGATAAATATAAATCTAAATAAAGCAACCAACCAAACCTACGGCGCCGCTTCCGGCATCCAATCGACCTAAATGGACCTAACCGGGTGAATCGGCAGTGGTGGCATCCGGCCCCGGACAGCTACAGCTCCACGCTAAATAAACTAGCACACTAGAACAATGGGTGCATTTATCTGCATGCTACTCAACCGTGATTATCCTTCACAGTTCTCCCCCATCCTAATGGGAAACGCAGCACGTACAAGGCCCCATACGCACCCGCCGTCGATCCAATGCGATGTCCGCGTATCTCTATAAAAACTTACTGACTAAAGGATGTTCCGGAAGCAGCAACAGGAGAACAGAAAGAGAGAGGGACAGAGATAGAAGAAAAACTTGCACCCAACCAGCCGGAGCAGAGCAGAGCATACAAAATGCACGACACGCAGCGAACATCCATGGTGACCGTGTGGCTCTCCGATGTGGCTCCCGGCCGGCCGGGCACAACACTCGCTAACTGGTGTCTGTAATCCAATTAAATGACAAATAATTATCCCGTAAATTGTGATTTAAGTCTCGCCCGGCGGCTCGCCGAAACGACGCATAACGCATAAGGTGCGGGGAGGACCCGAGTCGCCGGGGGTTCGGTCGCGTGAAGGGGACAAAAAGACAAATCCGACCGACCGGAATCGATAAAAACTCATTAAAAGCTGTTTTGCTTCCACTCAGCGTTTGGTGAAAAACGGTCGGAGTTTGGTGCGCGTTCCGCAACCCCGAGCGCGATGGGATAAGCAGCAGCAAAGCGGAGTTTATTATCAACACACACACACACACACACAAATCGGAAGGGGAAAAAGAACAAGAAACGAAAGACTCGATGGGTCGGAGAGTGGGACGTCCTTCTCTTGAAATTCCAACACTGCCTCGCAGCCGGCGCGACAATTCACTTCGACGTCACAATTTACGACACGACGACGATCCTTTTGACAGTTTAGCGCGGACCGACACAAACGAGGAGTTAGAAGGGTAGAGGGAGGAGAAGAAGAGGCGCGATTACGGAATTATCGATGACCGGAATGCTGCTTCACCTCGAGGGCTGTGAAGCGGGAAGCAGGCAGCAGGTGGATTTGCTAATTTTCACGAAAGCCCATCCAACCGTAATGAAGGTATCGTTCGGGGTGGTCTTGCGACAAGATTAATTGTTCGCATCAAACACGCCGTAATTGATCCCGCTGGTGAATCGGTACAAAGGGGTGGATGGGGGGGGGGGGGGGTTATGTGGGAGGGAGATTTGTGGACATATCTATCGGGTTGTCGCGCCCCCTTTGAGCGATTTATGGCGAAGACATTTTTAAGAGCAACATTTGTTATTTATATATTTTTAAACGATATATAGCAGAAGGCTGAGAAAATAACCGAATCAGCTGAGTTACCTACAAGTAACATGCATGGGGCGGTTCTGGATTAATTTCGGAAATGCTCTCTGTAAGTTAAAAAATCAATATAATCCTCTGGAACCCACAAATTCTATGGAAAATTTCCAGAGATTGATAAGAAAACGGAGGTGCAAGCTACGTTTATTGTTAAGCACAAAATGTCGTCGTTTTGTGGATGGGCGGTGAAAAGCAGGCGTTTAATAATTCATGCCTACTAAGTAATTAGCTACATCCGTTTGATTGATGCGACAAAGTTTTCCAATTGTACTAAAACACAACTCCAGCGGCTTTGGTAAAAGGTTGACAGATTGAGCGCACTTAATCGGCTGGATGGGATCCATAATCCAATGTACATTACACACGGACCGGATAATGCCTGTATTATTTTCAGCTTTGTATTAGGTGTATTAGGTGTATTGTAAGCTGAGATTGCTCGAGAGAAGAAAGCTATAATTTAACCATTTTTATTTGGTTATGAGTTTTCCTATTATTTATTAGCTAAGCATGTCCCGAACACTTGTTGATGGTAGATAAAATTTATGTAGTGGCATATGGATGATTCCATATCTTTATATGCTGTTGTTAGTTCTTCACTTACTTATACTCTATGACTACAGTAATTATGCTATATTTACAGCTCTGCTGTCAGAAAATCATTCGCAATATATATATATCGAAAAAAACTAGTGTTACTAATCCCCTTTGTGATCGTAACATACACTAAGCCTTCACATTACTGACTGTTTCTTCCAATCATATCACAGCGGGAAATCCCACAGCCGCAAACAAACTCGAATCAGAAAAATGCAACTACGAACAAACGGAAAAAGCGTACCAAAGTCCCAAACTTTAAACCGTCGTCCCCTGCACAAAGTGAAAACAATCTAATATTTCACTTGGCTTAAAAACTTTACAAAACCTCCCCAGCTCCAGAAGCGCTCACTCACGTGAACGCTATCGAATGCAACGGTACCGCCGGAGTTCTCTTATTGCGCACGTAAAATAAGCTTCATTTTTGGTTTCATCTAACACCCCCTGGTTCCTGTCTCGAAAGTAGCCAACGACTCTCCTGCCCCGAGCGTAGTAAAATTGTTGCCCGAAAAGTTGCTCCCGGCGCTGGTGGTGATGTTTTTCTTAGATTAGAGTCAGCATTTTCTTACGAAACGAACTAAAAGCATCGCATGGCTTAATTTCTCGACCCCAAATCCACACAAAAAACAGGTAGCATCGGCGAGGATTACCTGGCAGCGAACATAAACGACGAGCGAGGATGCATGCCTTTTGCTGTTTTGTTTAGAAACAGGCTTTCGAGGTAGCGTAAATAAAGCTTCGGTGCATATTTTAGCAACAAAAAAACGTGTAAATTTACAAAAAACTCATTGGCCAAGATATATTTGTTATAAGATTTGTGCTACGTTTAATATGGTGGATAAATTTTCTATTGTTCTACGAACGAAGGTTTAGCTTGATAGACTTTTATTATTAGTTATTAGTTGCTAGCTATTATTACGTTATTATCATTATTTGGATTCATTATTTGGTTTTATTATTCTTATTTTGCACCAATGTTCCGAAAACGTTTTGTTGTTTCTTGATGGGACACATTCCCTTTTATGTATATAGAAAGGGAACGAGAAATGTACTAATAATTTTAACAAATAAAAGTATTTACTCTTTTGGTCATTTGTTTGCACTCGACACGTTTTTAGTACAAGTGTTAGTACAAATATTTTTTGTTATTTTTTCATATATACTTTTTTCGTGATTTTTTTTTCAACTCATGTTAACTGGTAGCATGTGCTGCAATTATAAATAACTTGATATTTGAACAAATCGTATCTTCAAGTTATCTACAACAACGTTTATTAGTTAAACGTTCAACGCTTTAGAACTTGTGTCTTAGCCAAGTGCAAAGGGTTAAAAATGTCCATTAATCGCAATATATTCGCCTTAACACAAGTGTTGGATAGTTTATTACTTTGCGCTTAAGCAAATGATTTAATCTGTTGCACTCTTTGCGTTTTTAGAGCAGATTTTAGTACAAATATTTAATTTACTCTTTGGTGCATGTCCTACTTCTTATATTTTCTACTCGATATTTAAATAAATCTTGTTAAAAACCATACATAATACAATTAATATACAGAATAAGTCGATTTTGCACATTGAAGCTTAAAATGTAGTTGCTTCTTAATCAACGCGATAGGACTCATAAGTTTGGTATCACAAAAATGTATGTCGAATGAGAATCATTCACGTTAATTCAGAAATTTTTGGTGAAGGTATCATTTCAGCCCGGCCGGTAACTAACGAAACATATATCAAACACTCCGTCTGAGCAAAAGATCAAACACGGACAGTGTCGCGTACCTTGAACTGCACGCGCAACGCTCAACAGGCATCACCGACCGGCCGCGGAGCAGAAAAAGATTAGCCGATAAAACAAACCACGCCTCGTGAACTTATCGACGCCTACGAACGCCAACCGCCGTGTCCACCAAATCCTCTCACAAGCTTCTTTCTCTCCGTGCCGCACCCGAAACACACGCCAACACAGCCGGAAAGAATGCCTTCAAAGCAACGCAGAGCGGCAGCGGCGCGTAATGGCGTCTGCCAAACCACGGAAACCACGGCGAACCACCAGATTCAAAGTGAAGGGATTAAGTAACTTCAAACGAAAAACGAAAACACGGCGCTCTACGCCGAAGTGAAGATGGACTGTTTTTTGTGTTTGTGTGTGTTGTCCCTTCTAAGAGTACATCGTAACAAAGTGACATTGGGGGCGAAAAAAAAACACACTGGAAAGAAACGGGCAAAAGAATGGAGATTCGGACAGCAAAACTAGCATCCGTTGGAGTTGTTGTGGTACACGAATATGGAACAATAAAACGTTCCCCACGACGCAGCGTCACGTCGCCAATGATGAAGGGACGTTAAAAGGTCTCGCTTTGCTTCCTTCGCAGAAACGCCCGCCCGGTGAATTGTGCCGGTGGTGGCCGGTCGCCCGAATTCTTACGCCCGATTCCAGTCGAGTTCGTAATCGTTATTGGAATGAGAAATGAAATTGTTAATAATTTATCGCACGCCGGTGTGCTTCGCCACTAGCCCAACCATGATTAGAAATTCATGGGAAAATAAATGTTTTACACTAAAACCTTCGCCTTCGCCACACAGAGGGGCCGAAAGGGGGCGGCTCTGCTCTCGCCGGAACATATCGAACCAGGAGCGCTCGAAGGATGTGCCGACCGGACCGGAGATGGTCGTTCCGGCAGAAACACATCAACCCCCCCCCCCCTCCCTCCCTTAACTACCGCGCTCTCGCACACAGCCCCCACTCTCCCGAGGACTGGTGGTGTGCCCAGGTGCAAAACTATTTATTTATACCATGGGAAGAATTCGCTAGTCGCCCCCCATCGCTCGTATCCCGGCGGTCCGTGTAGCAACGCCAGAATGAGTTCTGCGTGGCGCGTGCGAGAAAGCCATCGAACGGACAGACAAACTGACGAAAAAAAAAAACCAACAGCGAAAGAAAAACACGGCAAACATAATGCGAAAATTTCACACCAACAGACGGGGTTGCTGCGGAAAATGAAAATAGTGATGCAGCGATATGTGTGCACCCACATTCCACCACTCCCCACAAGACGATGAGCGGCACAAAAAAATTGCACCTTTCCTCGAACACACAACTATTCCCGCCGGGAGACACAAACAAATCCAACGAAATAACCATCGGGACTAGCAGGCAGGGGGGGGGGGCTCTCACGCGCGAACAGCTCCATTTCGTGTTGATTCGATATTCCCCGGTTCCCCGGTGGCACCGCGGTCGTCTCGGTGAACGGGAAGCGGAAGGGCGAAGAAATTACTATAGATTTATCTTCCTTAGTCTCATCTTGGATATCATTTTTCTCGGTTTTATGAGCCGGAGGCTTTTGCGGATGGGGGTGGTGCTGGCAGCGACGGGAGTGATATTTTATGGTAAATTACCGACCGTTTGCGCCGTCACGAGGTGATAACTTTTGTCTGCGGGACACATCCGTACACGTTCCACGGCTATGGCGGTGGAACGCCATTTGCAGAAGGGTTGGAAGGATTCGAGATCTATTCGATCAAACGAAGCAGAGTCTCGTAGTGTCGGTGTGACGGTGGGGACGCAATAGGCCTCAACGCGGTGGCAACAGACAACCATAACAAGAATCCAAGTATAATGATACGGATGATTCACTTTCTGATGACAAAGTAAATCCCTACAACATATTACCACTCTTATTGCTTAGTGGCCTAATCAATGTCGTCTAGTATTAATTTACTTTAGAAATGCATTTTGCAGAGAAAAAAAATGTCGGTCAGTGCAGTTAGGCACTGAAAATACGGCCACCAAGGCCGTCATACTTAGAAATAAAAAAAAATGCATTTTAACCAAAAATGTCGGTCAGTGCATTTAGGCACTGACAATACGGCCACCAAGGCCGTCATACTTAGAAATAAAAAAATGCATTTTGAAATTGAACAAGCTAGACTCATATTAGTACAATACTCATACTCGTTTGACATAGATTTGGTAACACCGAAACACTATCATTTCAGTTATCCTGGGAACTGGCTAGGATTCACAGAGACTTGCCTAACACCTTCCTTTCACTCTTCAACGATTCCTAAATATAGAGTTTCGCTTTCACATTTCCGATTTAATTACTGAAATTGGTAAGACAAATACCGAGGGAGACTTGGTAGACACCTGGATTAGTGTTATTCAAAGCTTTCGATTCCCTTTTCGAATGTTTTGTTTACAATTTACAAATTTTGTTTATAAACAGTATTTTACAATAAATGAAAATCTAGATAAATCTCTTAACAATGCGTAAGTCAAGGTTTGTTCTAAAGCATTCTAATTACTTTGAGCTTAAATCAATACAACGCGCTTGCTTTACATTAGAATGTATTGGACTATATTAATACAAATGACTGGGCACCTCCATTTATTTTTTTTATTTCTGTCATGCCTTTTCATACTTGTGACATAATCTATGTAGCAGAATGACAGAGATAAAATAAATGCATTGAAAAAGGAATTCAAACCGGAAACCAATATTCATAAGGCCGTTTCATATGGTGCGATGCGATTATTTATTGAAATATGCACAGTTGTGCTATGACAATTAAAATAGTTATTACTAGGTATTACATTCTAAATTATAACCGGATTGTAAAGAAGCGTCTCCTCATGCACCTCATAAAACAGTTGAGCAGTATAATACTGTTGTGGTGAAAATTGTTTACAACTCTCCTATAAACCATTAGCTGATGGATTGATGGATTTACATCAGCTTTTGCATCGACGGCTCGCTAGAATCGAATTAAAAAAGAAATTACACTCATCAAAGGTTTAATAGTCGCATATCCTCATCCCAGGAAGCATCAAATAACGTTCGTTTTTTTCAACAAACCTACTACCGATAGAGCCCACCTCTCGAGTTCGAGAGTGTCAGTATGCAGCTAAATCGGCTCAATCATCGAGGTCACACATGAACCCTGAAAAAAGCCGTTCTCGAACGCCAGGAACAAAGCGTGCTGCGGATCTGCTCGCTGTGTCCTGCCGCCGTTGAACGCAATTCAATCTTTTGTGCTCCGTTGCGTCATTCATTGCGTACCGTGTGCGATGGCAAAAACCAGAAAACCAGATCGAATAGAAACACTTTCATTCCTCACATTCACGCCCTATATGCTGCATTGGAGGGGAATAATTGACGTACACCAAGCTTATGTGGACAACCACCGTGGGAGGTGCGTGTGAAAAAGATGAATAAATCCATTCATGCTATTGAATGGCAGACTTATCACCTAGTGTGGTTTATGTACAGAGTTTAAGAATTCACGTGACGATATAAAGGTGATAGCTGCAATCGAATAACGGTGTGACATACTTATGATCGATTAACACGTTTTCGATGGAGGCGCATGGTAGTTTGTACAGTTAATGGCATTAAAGAAAGCTTAAAAATATCGATTGATGCCGCGGGCGGAAACACAAGAACGATAAGAACAATCGTGTCCTAGGAATATGAAAAAATTTCAACAACTCTTCAAAATATGCAAAATATGAAAACAAAAATCTAAAAAAACGGTGATAATGAAATGTAATTGTAATTTGATTTGTTAATTTATTAAGTGCATTTCCATAACCACGTTTGGTTAGAATATTTAATTATAAAAAGTTATGATTTAATATGTTATTTAAGAAAACAAAATTGTACTGGCGGTTTAGGTTTGAGCCTACTCTTCTGTTTGAACCTTTTATGTTTGTGATTTTCAATCTTTCCAGTAATGTTGTAAGAAATTTATGTTTTATTTCCCTAAACAACTAAAGCAAAATTTCAACCTTACAAAAGTTGGAATTATTAGCAGAAATGAAAAAAATAACGAATAACAAATAATCAATCAAAATTATTTATCTAAATTTCAGTTTGTTCCAAACAAAACCCAAAACGCAAAAGATTCTCAAAATAAACACGCACTTTTCCATCGGACCATTCCATTCCGCTGCACACAAACATTTCTCCACATTTCGCCGCCAAATCGTGTGCTTTGTGCATTTGAACATTCACTCGAGCGTATGCCCTCTTTTCAATTTTTGTAATATCCCCCCCCCCTTCTTCCGCCTTCCCGTCTTTCCGCCGGTTCCGCCACTGTTTACCATGTGCGACTGTGCCAGCGCGACCGACCTCCGGTGCCATTTCTTTGCCGTAGTTACGACCGTATTCCCTGCCCGGCTATATTGTTCCTACACTGCGCACGTGAATAATTAATGTAATCTTACGGCATAACGGTAGAGACAAGCGTGTTTTTTCTCTTTTCGCAGACTCCCCTATACGATTCGCGCGCGCCATTTGAATCAGTCAAAAGCGAGTGTGTGCGTGTGTGTGTGTGTGTGTGTGTGTGTGTGTGTGTGTGTGTGTACAGGCAAATAGAGTCGAACAACTTTACCTTTTCGTTTGGCGTTTTCGGGATGCGGACTTCACGCTCGCATTCGCGCGTACGCACACACGCTCCAGAACAAAAAAAAAGAAGAACGAACGCCCTTCACACGCACACGCCCGAGTACGGGGCGGAGGAAATTGATATATGCATGATACTGAGATTTATGAGCCCCGGGTACCGTGCGTTTGCGTGCAAGTAAAGCGAAACTCTCACCTGGCCGCATGATCAAACACGGCAGCCGCGTTGGATGTTGGCAACATTTTTCGACGGCCGATCCTTTCCCACCACCACGGGAGGGTTGTTTTTTTTTTGTTACAACCATAATGTATGAAAAAGTAATCACTGCTGCAGTGTATTTTCAAGCGACTTTGCAGCAACTTTGTAGCGGGTTCCCGGGCCAAAGCCAGGTAAAAAGGGTATTAAATTCGAAAATCTGAATCATGTAACAATGGCCGACCGGTTGGACTTTGTTTTCCCTCACACACACACACTCCTGAAGTGTGAGAGCAAATCTAAACATTTCATTCGAGGGGGTTGCTATTTTTGGGGCAAAACAAAAAAAACTTTTCGACACACCGGCACGACTGGGGCGCCTGGGTGTAGTGAAGCAAAGGAAAAAAAAAGCCAAAGGCCTCCCACATCCAAGCTGGGGTCCCCCCAAATTGAGACATCAAAAGCCCGGGCATCGTAAGTGCCTGGAAGAACCCTTTCCAGGGGGCCGCCGGTCGGTTCGCTCCAGAAGTCAATCGATTAGATGCCACACCGTGGAGAGCGTATCTTCCCATCAGAAAGCGAATCGAACGTGCCCATCGGGCGGACGCACTAGACGCATCCTCCCATGGGAATGCGAACGAAAAGAGAGGGGCGGGGAGGGCGAGCGGGAAGGCTCGAGTCTTTATTTTTATACTTTCGCTCTTGATCCGAGTCGATTTGCGAAACGGTGCCCGGGTGTCCTTCATCCACCCTCTCTCAGCTCTGCAGAAGAAGGACGACCCGGGTTGAAAGGGTTATTCACAGGGATGTCTATCGGACTGCTTCACCCACCCCCATCCAGATCTCGTGCGCAAATCTTCTTCCCCGCTATATCGATTCGGTTTACTGGCAGGATAATCGGCACCGATCCGAGTGCGACGAGTGTCGAACGATGTTGAGAGAGAGAGAGATAGAGACGGGGAGTATAGACAGAGTGTAAAGAGTGGTTTTGTACCATCGTGGAAGGTGCGCCTACATTGTGCCCGGCCCGGGCACAAGCAAGCAACAGGGTGACAATTGCGTCCATGCGCAAAAACACACATAAAAAGGGGGGATGGGGCGACAAAAGCTTCACACACTCCCGACAAGGCAGGAAATGGATCGAACTTTTGTTCTCGTGTAGCAAATGTGGAGGGGGGGGGACAAGAACAGTGGAAATGGTGAGGTAAGGGTGGTATCGATATTAGATTTGCATCGGCAAGAAGCAGCACAAATCGCCTTCGCTGCACGTACGATTGTGTTGCTCACGGACAGATGAAAACTATTTTCGTTCTGTTGGAATCGTTTCCTTGACACTCATTTGTTCGAGCGTTATGAAAATTTAACTGTGATAACTCATCTCCCGAGATAAAACATCCTCTGAAATTTAAAAAAATAGCTTAAGTGACATTTTCCCACAAATTTCTATTAATTAAAAACACGAACCTAAATTTAAATGACCTAATGTGTTCGTATTGATCATTCGTACAATGCTTGGGCTTTAAATAAGTTTTGTGAAAATGGAAGCACTGTTTTTGTTCCACTTTTTGGCAGGCCGTTAACATCTAAAAGTCATTGAATAAACTATTAAAGATTAAATTAAAAAAACTGTTCTAATTTCTTTTCTGCTTTCTAAATTTTTGATCATATTACCCACCAATAGATGGCGCCACATGGAACAGGTTCCAGCGTTATAGATTGCTATGACAGCTATGATGTTCAAAGCGTTCGAATTATCATTGTGTTTAATGTTATTTTAACTCCTTTAGTATAACGTTTAATAAATAAAATATTTAATTTGAAATCATTTTAATAATATGGTGATATATGACATATATAATAAACAAAATTCACATTTTATCTTCGCTAAAGATGTTTTAATTATTTTTAATTTTCTAAACATAGAACTCAATCATTTTAAAACTAATTTAGTATAACAAAAATCTATTAAAAATTCATTTTTAAACGACACATAATGTAAGAAGAATTGGGAGCATCTCTTGCCTCTAATGAAGCGAATATGCAGTGGATTTTAATGGTATTCATCATGAATTTTGCTAAAAGCCTAAGCCTAGATATTGTGTAAAACGGCAAACAGGTATAATTTCGCAAAAAAAAAACAAACCTACCTTTGCATCCGGAATCAGCCTCCGAGAGGCACCTGATCCTGGAGCGGGTATTTATGTTTCCCACGTCCTAGCAACAGTGTCAGCCAGCGAGGTATCCGAGGCTCACACACCGCTCACAGCAAGGACGACTTTCGCCGTCCACGGTTGTGGCCGCCGTTCCGTCAGTTTCACCAACACCGACAACACGGACACGGCCCGAGCCACAGAGATTACAGAGAACCGAGCACGCGCGTGTGTGTGTGTGTGTGCGTGGGGGACGATAATCATTAAAAGTTGTGTACGGCTGCAGTGCAAATACAATGTGCGCCCGTCTCCAGGACGAGATGCACTAACAATGGCGAGAGACGCGACGAGATGCCTATTTTTCCCCTAAGTGTTTCCTGTTTCGTCCTTGCGTCTAGCAGCGCCGTGCCCATCAGGGGGCCGCTACAGGTGAATGGGGCGAATTACGGACGGTGGAGAAATAAAAAACGGGACGCACCGCCGCCCGGGCGGGCTATTTGCATAACAACAGGCGCACGCTTCGGTGTGGGTTGCCTTGCTGATTATCCCGAACTTTCCTCCGTTGCCATGGCTGTAAGATGGATTATTCGTGCTGTGATTTTGACAAGCGTTTTTTTTTTTGTTGCGCGTGTGTTTTTTTCTCCACGCTTCACACACTTTTTGCACGGTGTGCGCCTGGAAAGAAAGCGAGTTTTTTTCTCGTTTCGCCTCCAAGATGACTCCAAACTAACCGACCGATAGTCAGACGACGGACGACGGACGTTGCTTTGCGTGTATTGGTGTGCGTTGCTCCGTGCAGCGGTGAAAGTGTGCATCGACATCCGCCGCTTGTTGCGTGTGGCTTCGCATACACCCGAAGACAAGACAGACGAGCCGGAGCGAGATGCCAAAACGGGGATCTCTCCCTCTCTCTCTCACACACACTCTCTCGCTCGCAAGGGCGATGCGCAACAGTATGCGTGAATTTACGTGCGATAAGGGATATCAAACAGCAAACACAGCCGACGCGTCACACGCACACCACCGTGCCGAACGTTAAGTGTAAGCGATACTACATCCTGCTGCCGAGCGGAGCAAGGGATGTCTGTCGAAGGGTGCGCAAAAATTCCCGGGGATGAAATGTGATTCCGCCTCGTCCGTCGAAGCAGCAGGGATGAAACAAAAAAAACGCACTCACACACACAACAACAACGTTCGAACGGAAGGAAGTGGATGTTTACCGGAGGGCGGGAGCGATGACACACACGGGACTAGCCGTAAATCACCTCGCTGCACACACAGGTGCGGTAACTCATTACTCGTTCGTACGAATAAAAACGGCAAAGCTGCACAGCTGCACTTGCAACACCACCACCACCCGACGCGACGACGGAGGACAACAAGTGGCTCACCGCTGAGGCTCACCGCACCCGAACCCCCTCAACGTCGGCGGGCACTGGAAGAAGTTCCTCCCCCGGGCTGGTTACCGTATTAGCGTATGGCGTTTACGGTTTCTTTGTTCGTTCGCTGGCCCTCCGAGCGCGCCCACCGTTTTGCAATGCACCACAAACACACCACACCACGTCAGCGTACCACGTTATCCTGTTGCACAATGGCCCGCTCTCTTTCACACCTACACGCACGCTCGTGCGCCCTGCCGCATCGCGCACCCGGTTGCTGCGGAACGTCCTGTTGATTTGCTTCCCACTGCTCTGCTGCCCGCACCGAAAACGTTCGACCCACCTCGTCCCGCCAGAGCCTACTGAGTGACAAGAAGTGTAGCCAGCGCAGGTAACGAAGTGGGGGATAGGAGGGAGAAAAAAAACGGCCTGGACACCACCGATCGCCTAACTATTTGTTTTCGTCACGAGTCTACGCTCACTTTCACCCGAAAGTGGTGCCCCGTCGGAGCCTGGTCTGCGCACAGTGGGGCAGGTGTGTGCGGGATAGTGGGCAAAAACAATCCAAACGTCGCCTGCTGTGCGTACTAAGTGTACGCAGTGCAGTTCATGTTTGGTGGTGTGCGAAAGGTCACATAGTTGGAAATAAATTGGTAGGAAAATTGGAATATCCATTAGGACCATTGGACATGTTAGGTTCCAAGCAAACTATTGTTAATTACGACGAAGAAGTTTTAAATGTATAAATAATGTATTTATCCTGAGTACAGCGTCATTTTTCAGCCTTACAAAATACTTTACAAATAATTGCTAAGCAAACTAAAGCCGTTGTGCAAACTAAAGCAAACTAAAGCCGTTTATATTTACGGAAATTTTTCATGGCAGCAAAAATAAAGAAGAAAACAAATAAAGAAATATGATTGTGAGTTAAAATATTACGATGAATCTTTGTGTAAATCACAACTATTAAGCTACTTGTTTACTAAACAAAGCTATAATTATCGATAGAATAATGCAATGTTGAAGGATTGCGCAGATACATACCAAATTGTAGATTTCGGCCCACTGTGCACCTGCTGCGGGATGCTCTCGTATATTATTGTTTTGCCACTGTGTTTTCACTCCACGGTACGCACACTCCTACAACGCCTGTCAACCGGTGATAACTCACTAATACACATGCACACGCAAACTGCGCAACCACCTACACCTCCCCTTCGGGAAAGGTATACCTTTCGCTTCGCGCTGCTAGCTAGCCTAGGGCTGCAAAGAATCGAACGCGGCCTTCGCGTTTCCCTGCTCTAAATTTCAACCCCTAACTACACGCACAAAACTGCGCTCACAGGATATGTGTAAGTTATCACTACCGATGGGTTACAGGCAGGCTAGAAGCGGGCATCACTTCCGCCTACCAGCTGTGTGTGTCCTGCAGACGGAATCCGGAACGAAAGGACTACGCTCCGTTGAAACCTTTTGGGCTGTGGGCTTTCCCTGCCGACTTTTCTTCCGAACGAATGACGTCAATGATGCACCACTGGTTAACCGTAAACAACCATCGCCACACCAGCTGCGTCCACTGCACTGCCCGTACACATCACGTTACCTTATGCTGCAGCCCGGTACAGAGCACTGCACATCGTGAGTTTCGTAAATACTGCACGCAACGGCTCGCAAGACGGGGTTCGCGCCGCATATGCACGGGGTTACATTTTATCTAGCGATTGCTAATTCGAACCGAGCGCGCGAGGCAACCAATCGAGCCGTATTTTGATTTTATCTACGCTCGGCAACAATGCACAAAGAACCAGACACATCCAGCGGGGTGTAAAATGCACGGAGCTGTTTTCCTTTCGGACGGGAAACTTTGACAGTTCCAGCGGTGGTGCGCTGGTAGTCGTGAGCAGGCACCGCTAGCACGCATACACACGCAGCGGTGGGCCGAGTGTGGAGAATTTCCATGGCTAAAGGATACTCGACCGACGTGGAAAACTGCCGTCAGATCTGTAGGGGGAAGTTTTTGCTCTTGTCTCATAGGAAGAAAACAGTGCGCGCCATAAAATGATGCGAGATGAGTTTGGTGTTGCTCACACACTCTGGAAACTGTTGTAATATTTAGAAGTTTTTGATTAATTATCAAGAAATTGACGATACTTTATGACGGGATACTAACAAGACAGATGCAAATCGAACAAAGTTATTCTTTTCTGGAAAATTAGTGATGTTATCCGTTCAAAATTTTATAGAGAGATAAAGTTGAATTGATTTGAAGTACCTGGCGCATGTAGTAACATCGTTTATATATAAAATAATTCCGAAATATATAAATAGATGGACAACAAGCTTGAAACCCACCACTAGGTGGCGTACCGAGCGTTTCTGTTTATAGTGGTATGCTTGCGTCCTAACGTCTGATTTGTGAATCTTAACGTCTGATGATGTATTCATCAATGCTGTTTGAAATTACAGCAGTGAAAACAGAGAGAAAGAAGCTATTTTAAACGTTTTTGAAACAAACTGTCGAAAACATAATTAAATTTATTTATATATTTATTTAATTTAAAAAAAATACAATTGCTGTAACCTAATTTACGAATCAAATCATTCCTTCCAACTTATATAAAATGACAGTGTTACGTGGCCTCAGTCATAATCGCAGTCGCAATCTCTAATTAGAGCTAGAGACAACAATTCTTTCTATTTTTACACAGCGGTTATTTTTGTCACGTAAACATGAGGGATGAAAGAAGGACATAAATTGGTCTGTACTTTAATATTCAAATTAAATTACTGTCGCTCACACACCATCCCAAATGGACATGTTTTTTTCACATGAAAATCCTTAAAAGATTCTTACAAAATATTGGTTGGCTCCAGAGAGGATCGAACTCACGACCTTCGCGTTATTAGCACGACGCTCTAACCAGCTGAGCTATGGGGCCCCTATTGTTTCACAGGAGTTTAGAACGGTGCGTGTACTGATGAAATATTTCCTTCATGATCATCCATATTTCCTATGTTATTTTTATCCCGACAATAAATTTGGAACGATCATCAGCAGAGATAAGCAATCGACATCCTAGGACCATTATTTGGTAAGTGTTACGGCAGCGTGTACAATGGTACTTGACTTTATTCGCTCGCAGGGTTTTATTCACAGCTTTTGACAGGGTTTTTATAGCAGCTTTTTTGCTGCTTAAAATTTGTGACCTATCCCGCTCTTTTTCGTCAGTCTTCTCCGTCTTCTTCGTTGTTCCTCTACCACGCGGTACTACCGGATCGTCTTCCTAGATTCGCCCGGGCGAAACAAGAGTGCGTTTTATACTCGCTAAGTGCGTTTCTCTTGTTTCGCCCTGGCAAATTCCCTATCGGCAATTTCTATCGCAAGAGTAAGCATTTGAATAAAAAATGCAGTAACTTAGAGTATATAATCTATTAACGTCATCGTACTTGATAGTAGTAATTCAATCAATCCAGGAACCGTTATAATAGAACATAACATTATATGTGCACAAACAGAGCTGAATGAGACACCGTTGACTGATTACTGATCTATATGAACAACAACGAACGATTCTTTTTATGACTGTAATAGATTAATCAAAAATGAAGATCATTTGGCTCCAGAGAGGATCGAACTCACGACCTTCGCGTTATTAGCACGACGCTCTAACCAGCTGAGCTATGGAGCCCGATATAAACTTGGTTTTATATTGATCAATAGTTATTACATTACGTCAGTTTTATATGAAGGCGATTAAGACGTTTAATGACCCAGTTCTACTTACATTTTAACGCATCGCATTCAATTTCTCTTTTCAACTGTGACTAGTATGGTATATTATGATAAGCTGGTAAAATTGAAAAAAATCACTCATGTATTTAGAAAAAAAAATGTATTTATAAATCATATTTGTAGTATATAATCTTGAAAATGTTACACAACTAGTCGTAGAACCTAATAAAAAATACACAAAACATTTATGTTGAGTGATGAATTTAATATCACTTTGTTATATTAGTATTCAGCGAAGGACGAATACTACGCTCAAATACTTTATCACATTGTCTGTGGAGTAGGCGTGAAGACGTACAGCAAAGCAAGTACAGCAAGCAAGTAGAGAGCTCCTTCTATTCTTTGGCTGGGCTGGAGAATATCGCACAACTCAAAGAATTACTCCAGTAAATAAAAACATTCGTTTCGCGTGGCTCCAGAGAGGATCGAACTCACGACCTTCGCGTTATTAGCACGACGCTCTAACCAGCTGAGCTATGGAGCCGCTTATTATAACGGCTTGTACTATGTCAACTATTTGCACAAGTTTGTTGCTCATTTCGAGCTTATCCGATCAACGCTCCAATCTAGATTAAATGGCCCTGTTAGTCGACTCTTATCTTCGATTCGATCATTAAAGCAAATTCCTTCAACTGATAGAAAGAGCCCAAAACAACACCCCCAAACACAAACACTCACATACGCTCCTCCCGATCCGATAAGGATTAAATCATCGGATTAAGTTCGCTCGACTGCTAGCTCTACCTGAGTGTGCTAGGCCATCTATGCACGATGGATTCTAGGTGGCCTTTTTCGAATAAAAACCCCGCACTCGGGACCAGAGCGAGAGAGGGAGAGAAAGACAAAGACTCCTTTTCGGCGGATGCAAACGGAGTCGTAACATCAGCCATGCATTATTAATGCAACGCGTGCCTCCGTTGGCTGCCCCGCCATTGATCCGTGGATTTATCTCAGGCAGAAAAATCATAACTCACGCATCACGTGACGTGATGAGGCCCCGTCGCGCCCGTCATAATCAACATGCTTAACATAATCGAACCGGCAAACAAAGCGGGGCCAGCATCCCGTCGTTTCATTAGCATGAATAATTGATCCGCCTATCGGAAGCGGGCGAGCTGGGTGTATACTCCGTGTGCGGGCGCAGTGCCGCACAGCGCAAGTATCCGGGATATCCGGAATTTCATTCATTTTTAAGCGGCACTGCGTTCGTCGTAGTATGTCTCTTCGGAAGGTGAACGGACGGGCGGGCAGAAGACGCACTCCGGAAAGATCAATTTTCACCCACTGTAAGGAGCGTGCTGTGAGATTTAAATAAATAAGCGGCTGCTACATTTCGCCGAGTGTTTTACGTGAAATCTTTTGGACGAAATGAACCGTTCCGATGAGTTACTCACTCTAGCATGGAGGGGACCGATGCTCGGCCAGTGCTCGTTAAGTCACCCTGTTATCCTTACTTCCGGTGGCTGCGAATGGGGGGGGGGGGGGGGAACAAGATGGAAAAACAAATAAACAAAAAAAACACGAAGAATTCAATTAAAACTTTCCTTTACGTACAAAACCTCCGTGCGAACGATCGAACGGAATGAAACCTAAGTGACCGCACGTGCATATCCGATTGGCAGGAAGAGTGTACCGGCAAGATCATTTCACCTTTAAATTCGTGTCTCTTGACTCCCCTGCCTTTTGTTTGTCTTCCCCTTGTCAAATTCTCTCTCTCACACACACACAGAACGGTTGACCTGTTGCGCAATAATCGGTAACGTCCAGCGTAATCTTTGCCCGATGCTTAACCAGCCAACACCGCTTCCAGAGACGGTAAGTGACGGCTCTTGGTGTAACAAACTTTGACCGGTTTTGTGGTGGTGTTAGGGATGTGTTTAATCAATTTTAGTTTAATTAAAATTCACTTTACCGCAGCTGGATTATAACTTGCACAGGCGAAGGAGTTTGCCCGAGAGTGGCCAGGGATGCCCGACACGGAGGGTTTGTCTGTTTTTCACACAGTTCTTTCGCTGGCTGCCGCCTGCAACGAGTGACATGCGATCACGGTGTGTTTTGCTCTAGCCCATCTTTGCACTCCTTTCGCACTCTCGTGGAGGAAATAGAGCTGTATGCAAAGTAAAACAAGTAACACTTGCTTTTAGAATTGGAATGATTGATTTTGAAATGCACGGTGAAGTGCATCGTTGAGGTAGCTTGGGGTTTTAATTAAAAAATGTTTCCGCCGGTAGGGCAATGGGGTGTGTTGTGGGATCGCCTTGAGTACGAAGACTCCGTGGCGCAACGGTAGCGCGTCTGACTCCAGATCAGAAGGTTGCGTGTTCAAATCACGTCGGGGTCAAGCGAAAGCGATTGTTTTGTATTGTTTAGCGATCTCACTATATGAAAAAAAATATAAAATTAAACTAATAAGCGTCTATATTGATATATAATTACATGAATAAGTCGCTTGTAAAATCGTTTTCATATTATGTCTGTTTATTCTACGTCGTTTTGTAGGCTGTTTTCTGTACTTCATTTTAGTATTGTTTAAGTCTGAGATGCTTAAGTAATTTTACATATTTTTTGCATACATTCGTTCTGTGTACGTAGTCTTATTTTTTACATATTTTTCAGTTGCGATATCAAAATTTTCGTAGTTTCGTAAATTGTTTTCAGTACTTTATTTGTAGCATTTTCAGTGTATGAAAAACATATATTAAAAATATCTAACGGATGGTTGTATTATTTGCATAAGATTGCTGTTATTTTTCAATTACAATAGAAACAAAAAAACTTATCTCAGTCCTCCTTCGAGCCGGATTTGAACCAGCGACCTATGGATTACTACTACTGCTGCTGTTACACATCTACAGTCCACCGCTCTACCAACTGAGCTATCGAAGGTTGTTAACAACCGAGCGGCAAGAAGCGTCCAAGCTGGGCTTTGTTTTAATATTGATTGAAGCAGGCTAGTTGTTTGAGCAGGTTTAAAACGGTCATACTCGAATCGTGCAAAAGAAGTTTTTTTTACCGCACAGCTAATAAAAAAGACGACAAACTTTTGACCTTTTCGGCACCCCCAAAGCCCAGTATCGTTTGCTCGTTGTCGGTGGTTAATTAAGTGATACAATTGATCGTGGCGCTGGATGTAAGAGCTGACGAGGCACCGTTTCTACCCCGGTAGGACAAGCATAATTGATATTCTTTGTGTTTTCCTTCCCGCGAAAGTTCTCGTACTCGAAACACACCGCGAACGTGATAGCAAACCGGGGCGGGCAGACTAGATACGAACGAGTTGTGCGCTCTATTATAAGTTAAAACTTCATCCCCTTCTCTAGCACATTTTGCACGAAAAATCTGAAATCGCGGTAATTGGTACGATGGTGGGAAGGCGGAGGAGATTTTATTTGTTTTGTAAGTTAAAAACTTTCGCCCGGCGGCTGCTACACATTTTGTATCGGAAAGTCCTAGAGCTAGAGATAGGGAGCACCTGCTGCTTCCGCTTTGTACGGCACTATGGGTCACTACGGGACCCAAGGTGTGGGATGTGTTTTTCTATTGGTTTTAGCTCTTGTCAACATTTGTTGTCATGTGCTTTTGTTAGTCAAGATAGCATATTTCCAATTGGGGATTTTTGTTTGTATTTTCACATACACATTCATATTTTTTTCAATGTTTTTTTCTGTTTTTTTATGCTGAATATTGTGTATTTGATCTTAACAGCATATAATTGTTTACCTTAGCATACATTATAAACAAGCATTATAAGAAATAGTAAAAATGTGTTCTGTATCCCGTGTTTAAAACTATCATAAATCTATTTTATCGTTTATTAAAATCTGTCAAACACTTTTGATACACAACACAACAATATACGCCCAATCTGTCTTCGGGAAACGCGGTTAAAGCGTTCAATTGTTGGCAGAAAATAGTAATTTAAAAAAGAAAATAGTTTTAAAAACCTTGAATAATATCAAACCAAAGGTAATATAATTTGTAAAAAATAGAATCTCTGATATAATAAATGTATGAAAAAATCAACCCCAAATTTCTTTTACATATTGCAGTTCCCACCCTTTGCTTACTCCCTGCAGCTACACTATCCGCACTGCAAACCGAACCGCAAAACTTCCACCGACGGCGAGCCGGCTTTTAATTATAAAATATTGATAAGCACTTTTGTTGTCGCGCTTTTCCACTCGACTAAAACCCGGCTCCTGCATCCGGGTTTTCTCATCCCAGCGTTGCGTTGTGTTGTCTATGTGGTCAGCTTCTTAGCTGGTGCGGTGCGGGTGCGGTGGCGACAGAAAGGGGAAGAAAAAAGAAAGTTTTCTCCATTAATTCTCCAACCGCGCTTACGTATCGCGAGCAGGGCCGACGTCCGAATTGGCAAACGGATAAAGTGTTTTAATCCTTACCCATAGTCCGCATTGTGTGTCCGTTTGGCCGGCCGCATTCACGCGCTTCGGAATTATAGCTGAGTAAGCACAAACACACACACACACACACACACACACGCACACCAACAAAAAAAAGAAGCGAATTTCCATCACACGTTAGGCGCGTCCCCGTGATCCTGTAACGCAAACCGGGCGGGAGCGCTCGCGTTCGTCAGCTCCACACGGTCGGTCGGGCACGCGTTGTAATTGAAATTCAGAAGATTAAGCACTAATTATTCATTCATTGAATCAACCAACTCACCGTGAAACAACGTTGGCAACGGTCGCCATAATCGGTGCAGGCAGCAGCGACCGGGGCCCGTCCTGATGACAGATGACATGGCGCGGGACATGCATCGCGCTGACGATGACGACGGTGACGTTTGGGCACACGTTTTCCACGCCCACGCGACGTGTGGGGGGGCGAATTAATTCCCAATTCAAACCACTGCGAGCACAGGAACGGTTCGGCCACCCGGGCTTTCACACATGGACAGGTGTTTTCGGACCGGGGGCCTACAAAACGATCGCTAAATCGGCTTTGATTTCTAAATTTTGCATGTAAATTGGAACGCATACACACAATGTGTGCTCGTTCGCATCGATGCACACAAAGCGGATCCAAGCAGGCGCATCTGTCTCGGCTCCAGCTCCCAGGAATAGTTATTATTTTTTACCCCAACATTTCTTCAATTCGAGCGAGGCTAGCTCTACCCCACCGAACGGGCGATGTCCTGTCTCCGGCAGGACGAATCTGTATCGTAAATTTAATTAAACACCTATTCATGGCCGGCACATTTCAATCGTACGTGTGACCGTGTGATCCGAGCGAGCAGCAAACCGGCGCAACCGGCAGGAGTTAAACTTTATCCTTCGTCTGCCGGCTGCACACCGAACGGCCTCGATGGCTGGGCGTCTCACGGGAGAATTGCGGGCGCCGTAAATGTTACCGTAATTGGACGGTATCGCCTGGGTTGCCGTTGCCCGTGCCGAGGTTGACGCAATTATACAGTTTCGCATAAGTTAATGCCGGGCGCGGAACGGAACGCCGGACCGATCTTTGCGTCCGGGCGTCGGGCAAAATCACGACCGACGACTCGACTCTCGACTGCTGCCGCTGCT
This sequence comes from Anopheles dirus, assembly GCA_000349145.1. Classification (NCBI taxonomy): domain Eukaryota; kingdom Metazoa; phylum Arthropoda; class Insecta; order Diptera; family Culicidae; genus Anopheles; species Anopheles dirus. The sequence goes on along the minus strand of KB672868.1, from coordinate 15,764,641 downwards.
GCTTCTGCGGTTCGTAATCACCACTTCGAAGTGAAGTATAAATTCATTTTAAGCTAATAATATTATTTTATCATCACCTATGATCGGTACACGCTTGTGCGCTTGTGCGCTGAAGGTTCCGGTTCCGTCCGGAGCGTGTGTCTTCTTAAGCGCGGTTTTACCAGTTTAAATCCCTTCTCCGGATTATGGACCGTGGAGCGTGGAGCGAACCGGTGCCCGGCACGTCCGGCCAGCAATAACACATTAGCAATGCCTATATTGACAGTTTTCATCTTAATTGAGTTGGTGCACTTTGTGCGGAAATGCTCACGGTGCTTGAGCCGAAGGTGGATTTTCTGAACGTCTGTGAGATTAGTTCATTTCGTTTGCTGTCTTTTCCAACGATTGCAGCTATTTTTATTTAATGTGATCAAGGTTTCCGGGCTTTTTATATTAATTATTGGACCATTTGTATACTAAAAAAAACATTTGAATTATTATGAAAATATGCGTAAATACTTTAGTTCAGCAAGTTGTATTTTGTATGTTATAATTTAAATGAGCAAATTTAAACAGAAAGAATATGAACGTAATCATACAAGCAAAAACGTTTCTTAAAGACATTAACAGGAAAGATGAAAAATGAAAAGGTGTTTGAATGATAACAAACAATAAATACAAAAAAGTCAACAGAAAAAAAATAGGTAAAAGATATCACCACGTGTAACTGACAATAGCAAATACCGGAACGTAAACATAAGACCAATTGGTGATAAAGAACTCAAAGAAACGAAAGAAGTAACTAAAATTAATGTACAATGGAGCGTAGATTTTATACTTTTGAAGCTCAAAATAGATTAATGAAATAAAAAACAAAAAAGGAAACAATACTCAAAAAACTTTTTTTTTGTTATAAAAAGACTTCATTGGATGAAGTTTGAATGACTTATCACTATGAATTGATCTGAATAGGCAATACACTTAACCCAATCATGAGTTATTCTCCATTTCCAATCATTTGGTTCAGGAAGCTTTTGGTTGTCTTAAACTATTGGAAACCAGCTAACAAGCGCAAGACAAGCAGCTCAATTAGTTCAGTCGATCTAGAAGGAAAATTTCAAACCGACGCTAGAAATCGTGCCAGGAATGTCGTCGGCATGCACGGCATGCCAGCCCAGGAGGGCTTCCGAAATGGTACAATTATTTTTAATGAATTTAATCACCCGTTTGACAGCGCCTACTACCATTAGAATGTGGACGGCAGGTGGACTTTCCGGCCCGGTACGACCGGGAACGCAACAAGTGTGCGGGCCGGCCATTTGCTTACCGAATCCAGCTAATTGTTGCACCCGAACAAATGAATGGATCGAGCATCGGTGCGTCCTGCATTGCTTATCGTCTATCCGAAAGACCTGCGGTACTGCGGCAGCCATCCGATTCGGTGTACCAAAAAAAAAGGCAAAGAAAAACGTCTGTTCACAGGCACAACCTACCACAGGTCTCCTTCCCACGCGAAACGGAAAGGACCAAGAGGGACCTGGTCGGGAAAATAGTCCCAAATTGAATGCAACTACACAAACCGGCTTGGGGTGCGTTTTTATCTCCACTGTTCCACATAACCGGTCGCCCGGAGCGTCCCAAAGTGGCTTGTTCCATGCGGCGGTGGACAAAGGTTCCCGAAATCCCGCCGGGCTTTTCATTTCTCCGTCGACTTGGAGCTTGGCGAAGCAGCCGCATGTGGGAAGTTTCCTAAGACCGGTCCTTTTGTAACCGGGAGAAGGAGAAAAAATCGTTACCGGTGCAGAGGGCCAAGAATGAAAAGTAAAAACCTCACCACAAACTAGGCATGGAGGCATGAGCCCTTCGTGCTGGATCTTGGGCCCTTTTCTGGCCTTTCTCTGTCGCTCTCCCTCTCGCGTTGCAAACCAGATCTCGGCCGCCCTTGGGGCAACCGGTGTTGCGAAACCTTTCAACCGTTCGTTACCCGTTACTAATGTGTCAGTCAGTTTTTCCCATGATTAACTTTTCCATATTTAATGAGTAAAATGTTGGCAAAGGATTAGCTTTTAACTGCCGTGCGCTGGCGTACACCACCGGCCCCCGGTACCGCATCAAAGACTCGCCGTCAGGAATGCATGCGCCTGTCGGCGCCTGATGAGTAGGATCCGACCGAAACGAGCCTGCAAGCACTCATCCTCGTCATTTCGGGCGATCCCGGGATGAGAGGGTTTTGGACGCGTTTGCTTCGTTTTTTTCCGAGGTTGCTCCCACTCCCACTCGCTTCCAGCCCGTCCCGAGGTGAAAGAAATTAAAATTGTACAGAGAAGAGAGAGAAAAAAAGACACATAGATGGTAGATTCGGAAAACTGTGCAACATTAGCAACGCTGCTCTTTCCGAGAGCGGCGTGACCTTACCCTGGGATGAATCTTTAATGTATTTTCTTTAAAATTACGTTCGCCCCAGTTCCGTACCTCCCGCAGGGTTTATTGCGCATGTTGAGCATTGGCAATCGCATGGGCTACATTGAGTGTTTCAAATTAATATTAACGCTTTAGGTGAGAGAAGTTAATAACTCGACTAGCACGTTAATTAATTGAATTGATGTGAAGTTTTTCAGGTGGTGCATTGAACATCTCTTTGCTGATGGTTTAGAGGGATATAATGTCTATAACTTTGTAGATCATTTGATAAACTTTTTTATATTTTGTCTGGAGTTTTGATAGAATGACAGTTTTATACAAACGTACAACCTAAACAAATGAGCTAATAAACAAAAAAGTGGTTTGTGGTACAACACACCTGAAAACACATGAGCTCATGAAACACTTGAAACGAATTAAAAAAACCCAATCGCACTTAAAAACGATTCCACAGACAATGCGCAATGAAACGTTGAAAGAGCTTAACATTATGAATACCCTTCCTACAACTCATGAATTGTTGATTATTATCGCACACACCGGGGCCGTCCGTTTCGCCATCGCCCATGACGGGGGTTTCAATGTTGCTCCCCACGTCCCGCGCCGCTGGCGAACATTTTTCCACGCAAAAATTACCGTCGGCGAATCAGGTGTTAAGCTGATTAAAAATAATTATTCCGTTTGTCACTTTACAAAGCGCTCGCCCGACATCGACATCTGAATCTTCATCGCGATGGCCGGCCCGGAACGGGCGCTGCATCATGGATCATTACGTTGGTTGTGTGCTGCCGGACAGCAAACAAACGGCTTACCGAGTGCCAAGGATTTATATTGTTGTCCGGTGATGAATAAAAATGACAGATACATGTGTGTGTGTGTACGTGTCCGTTCTTCTGGTGTGGGTTTGTCCCTTGCTTTGTCATGCAACGTTTGTTATTATATTGAACACAATGGGTTTGAATGAACAAAACAATTTTCCCGATGGTGTGAGAGGTGTGAAGCTCTACTCAATTCTCGCGATGTTAGTTGAAAGGCTTAAAATTTGAGGAATGGGCTTAAAGAGTTGAGCAATAAGACCAGGTATTACTCAATAGCAACCTTTGATAAGAGCAGAAATTTTGTATGTCTCATTTGTTTCAAAAATCCAAGGATTTATCATGTTTTTACAAATGCTGGCTTATATTGTCAATTTTCTCTTGTTTCAAATCTTCCATAGGAAATATGTATCTTTTGTTTCTTTGTGTTGGTGTAACTTTTCAATAATTTGCTAGATTTATAACCTTTTATTCAATTTCGATGTTCTATTATGTATTTCAACAGTTTTTTGTTATTTTTACAGTTTGTTATCTATAACCTTTCAGTTTTTATTTGTTGGTGTGTTTGTTCCTATTTTTGTTGTAAATTCTATTTTTTTTTTGTAATTTATTTATGTTTTTATGTTTTTTCAGTTTTCGTATACTCTGCATAGAACTTTTTAGTCGCTGCTATCAAAGATCTTGGCTTTCAGGCAACGAAGCTATAAATTGATCGAGAAATGCCCATAGAAGCAAACCAGGATCATCTAAACTTGTTAGGGTAACGTTGAGGAAGAAAAATAAAACTTCTATTATACATCTTTAAGAATTTAACTTTTTTTTGCAAATTTACCTTTGTTTGAACTTGACTTGATCTCAATTTTTCGATTTTTTGTTTGCCTGCATGGAAATGATTGCCCTGTGTAGATCATTTTTTGATCATTTTTAGATCATTTAAAAAACATAGGGCCAAAAACAATCTGTATTAAATTTTAGGTTATAAAAACCTAATGTTTGAGAACCTTGAGCATCCCAAAAGAGATTTTTTCGTTTAGAACAAGATTTTGTGATAACGACAAAACGCAACAAACTCTAAATCAATGTTGAGTTGTAAAAATGCGTAGGATATTCACTAGAGACATGAAGAAAACGTCCATATGGGCTTATAAAATCAAGCATCGATGCCATTCTCAGGCCCCCCGAGCCAGAAGCTTACGCTCAAGCTCACAGCCAATGGCCAGCATCATAATTACCCGTCGCAACATTCCAAATCAAACTCACTCACAGACGCGCCGGGTGGAATGCCGTTACAGCCGCAGGTAACTTCATCAACCCGAACCCCCCCCACTTTCCGCCTGCAAACGTCGTTTACAGCCGTGCCCGTATCAATTCACTACTGAGTTAATTTCATTCGAAAAGTTTCACCGACCCCGGTTTCCAGCGATGTGCCTTTGTTGGGAGCGCTTTGTTTTTCGCCGCTTCTGCCCACCGTGCGGCAGAAGCACATGTGGACATTACGGGGTCCTTGTGGATAGGGCCAAAATAAGCATCGGGTTCGCAGGGCACCATTTCGGTGCGTATAGCAATGTTTACAAAGACGAATTGGGTGTTTATTAAATATAACATATAGCCATTAAACCACCGAGTGTTGGTTTGGGAGTTTCTTGTTTTATTTTAAGAGATTGCGTTTTGTTATTTTTTGCACAAATTTTCTAACAACTGTACGCTCACCGTGCTTCGTAGAAGGTGGCTAGGGCGGGCCCGAACCGGGGCTGGAGAGGGTTCGCGGTCGAAAGTTCTCCGGGCCGGGCGAATTAATTCAACATCAAACAAAGCCCTGAGGCGAGGACACAATTGTTCAACCGCCGGTACCCACCACCCACCACCCGCCACCCACCACGAGCAGTTGGCCAGCGGTCCGCCCAGGAGTCCCGGCCGATGTGTGTTGTGGTCGCGTAACATGGTGTTTTTGGGTAAAGTTTTCGATACCCACTGGTGCACGTGTACGCTCTAATGCTGGCAGTATGTGATCCTTTTTTCACAGGACGGGTTGGGTATGAATCGCGATTGGGCACATGGGCCAGGTGGGAGACGCAAAGTTTCGTAATTAAATTAAAATATGTTTCAATCGTCCACCGGTTGCTGGTTGCGCCACCCCCTAATGGTAAGCCACGGCTTTTTTTCCCGAACGTGACTGTTGATTTTAGTTCTAACACAACCTTCGCACGGGAAAGCAACAATGTGAACCACGGCAAGATAACCAGTTCCAACGCGCGTAATATACGCCGGTAAGTCGTTCCGAAATCGGAATCCAGACACAGGATGCCTGGTTCATACACTCACTCACAAATGAAGCGGAAGGATATTTCAACCACTCGGTCGGGGGCTCGCGTCGGGAAGTGGAAAAATAAATTGGCACAAAGTCACAGCTGCAGCAATTCTCAGGAGCATCTGTGGGGGGCGCCGGTCCAACTTACTTCACACAGGCAGCCAGGCAGGTACCGGGTATGGGCTGCTAAATGATTTGTTTAACAAAAACTTTAACCAAACAGAAGCACGGCGATTCCGAGTCCCGGCCCGTCCGGTGGAAGAAGACGGCCGCTCGGGCTCGTGTGCGGTTTTCGGGGGAAAGTTTCGCAACACCTTCTGTTCCACCGGCACCGCGATGGATGATTAAAGGCCCGAAAGGTGGAAATGAACTACATCTATTTCCCTGCTGTCTGGTGCCGCTCGGGCACCGGAAGAGCGGTTTTGTTCCAGTGTCCGGATGGTTGCTTTATGTAGCGAGCGCAGAACGGTACAGTTCCAATGGGGAGTCCGTTCCACGATGGCAGGTTTGAGGTGTCGTAATGGGCACGGAATGAAGGTAGGAAATAGTGGCGACGACTCGTTTTGATGAGGCAAATTTTCAAATACCTTGGACGTTTTTTTGCTATGCCATAAGACTGTTATAATTACTCTCAAAAACTACAAACTATTATTAAACAAATTATTATCGGCAAACATAAGGCATGATGCGATAATCGTAGTCCCTTTGGATCGTTTGAAAATCTCCAGCAATGCTTGCTGTGATCAATTAAAATAAATTAAAACGCAATTATTATCGTTGGGCAAGAAGAACCATAAGGTGCAAAATATAATCATTAGAAATCAAGGTTGCTATAGCAATCATCTTGAAAATATTATCTGGTTTAAGGCATTTAATGGGGCTACTAAAAGATGCACTTAATATCAAAGTATTTTTTTAGTTAATGTTGTAGTTTATTTCTAAAAGTTTGTTTAAAACCGGCTTATTCTTCGGAAAACAAGAGAAAGATTGGGGAAAGATTGGCGAGAGATTACTACAAAAAATGTCTTAAAATTGGGTTGAATGAGTTATCTCCATCAATACCACTACGATTTCTGCTCCAGTTCTTTTCCCAGCAACTTCTATCAGAGTCAAACGCCAAATTTAAAGGAAAAGTACTAGCAGCTGCAGAAAGTTGTGTCTATTGCCAATCAGATATCCACCAAACTATTGCTGAATGGTATAATATCGGTTTTTGATACGAAATATCTGATCTTTCAGTGAAATTGCTCCAATAAAACTAAACTTTTTCGTTACTTTTTCAGTTTTTGGTTTCAACGGTGCTTGCTTTGCCGGAGACTGACGGCAGATCTGAACAGGGATAGGAGAAAAAGGAAAACAAATATGAAACTATTAGGGTCAAAATGACTTGTTCGTATGAGTTTTAAATTTTTCACAATAGAATGAGTTTATACCGGATCCAAGTATTGAAATCCCAATAATGATATGGGAAGTTGTGTTCATAGCATACTTTTCATAAAATATTATTTATCACGCAAATAAGTTGCTAACGCACTATTGAACAGATAAACGGGCAGTAAAAACAGTCGTAATAAAAATAAGAATACCAAACTAACTACGCACAATTCTTGCCCATTTACGGCACCTTCCCACACAATTCAACAGACCAAGTAACACCAATAAAGCACTCGCCTAGTAACGCAACAGCACGCAGCCAATCCTTGGAAACTTCCTGGACGCGCGCACCAGCTGCGCCGAAGATGCTCCGCACGATTTATGGGACAATGTTTTCCGACCATATTTTCCCACCGCACCGGTGGAGTTTTCCGGCCCGGGCCCGGCCACCGAACTCGCCAGCAAACCACCGAACCAACCACCAGTGCGCTCGAAGCAGCTGCAACCATTTGCCCTCTCCCCAAAATTTACGCCCCGTGGTCAACTCGCCATTTTGACTTACCTGTTGTGTTGTTTTGTTTTTGTTTTATGTTTTCAATTTATTTTCCGACCGCGTTTTTTCGGGGGAATGTCCTGGCGGCGTGTTACCCGGCCACAAGCCTCCGGTGGAGCCAAACATCCTCGGTTGTTTATTGTTTATTTATTCACTTATCAGATTAAGCCAATCTCGGGCGCGCGCGCGTGGCTTGGCCGGATGGCTTGGGATGGGCTCCACGATTTCCGGCGAACAGGATCATGCGATGGGGCCCTCCCACCACCCCACCCCAAAAGATGAAGCCCATTTTATTTTGATAATCCGTGACATAAACCATTGAGTGGAACAAACAGACGCAACACCCCCGAAAGCATAAACCACACATATTTTTTTTTTTGGGCCGCACGAATGTTTCGCCGTGGGAAACGGCGGCAGATGGATCGCGTCCGACCTGGACCGGGCGATTGGGAGGGTCCTGGGCCCTGGTGTGGGCGTCACTTAAGCCTGTCTATTAATTTCCATTAGTTACTCGCTAATCCCGTACACCGAACGCCGCACAAACACGCGGCCGCGTTCCATTCCATTTGTCAATCGTTCCCTGTCATTCCGCGGGTAGCGACCGGCGTCAGGAATAGATTAGCTGTCAAGCAGCGAGCGGGCATGCGGGTGCAAAAAAAAACAAACCGAAACCATCAACAAAAAAACACATCGCTTTACTTATTTATGGCATTTTTTAAAAAAATGGGCACTTCCCTCCCAGACACACTCGCGGGCATCAAAGATTGCGCGGAAAAGCCGGGCCCGGTTCGCTCACCAATAATGGTGATGGAAAAATGGAAAAATATGCGCCAAACGCATTAAAATCGCTGTGATTTGGGTTTTTTCCAGGGGCAAATTCCAGCACCATCTTCTCGTGGGAGTGGGTGGTTGTGCCCCTCTTATGTTTCCCGAATTGCTACCTCATCATATCGCTGCGCGAGCGCGTGACCCCGCGGGCGAGGTAACTTCATCATTATAAATTATTCCGTCAAAAGCACTGCCACATACGTACCTTTCCTGGGGCAGTGGGTGGGTGAGGTAGGTAGGAGGTGATGGTGGGGGCAGAAATTGAATTAAATTATTTTCTTTTTCTGCACGGCCCCCCCGTTCCAACCCGCGGGATTTGCTCCTCGAGGCGCACCTCACCGATGATTGCATACGTCAATTTGGTTCCGTTTGTACTGCCGCTGCTGTTGAGTTGTTTAAATTCACATGAATCACATCTTTGGCTCCAGCATCATGCTGCCCCGACCGCCAAACACATCATAATGTGCTGTGACGGATGGATGCTGAAGGCGTTCCGTTTGCTTCTGCCGCATTCGCTGGGACGTGATGAATCTTTAATCGAATGTGTACATCCCGCGCCCGAAAGGTACTCTGTTCGCCCAGCATTGGGATGTTGCGCCTTTTTTTGCGTTCGTTTCTCGTTTGATGGCACGCAACGAGGCACCGGGTGGTTGTTTGCGTCGGTTGATGGCGAGAGGACTCGCAAATGTTTTTCTTTCAAATAACCGTTGTTGGAGCCTTAATTATGTTCTTTTTTCTTAATTATACCCAAGTAGGTTTAACCTCACATACGAATGAAGACTGCTTTATACGAGATACACTAAGGGTAATGCGATTTTCAGCATAGAACACAAACATAAGTAATAAAATACATATTCAGCACACAAAAAAAAACAAACGAATAAGTGACCTGTATTATGTGTTACTATTTTGGTTTAAATTTGCCTTATTTAACCCAAAGGTATGCAAAACGCATGACAAACGCTTTTTTAAAAGCACACTTCATTCGGTTGATATTAATGCGGCTTATCGTCTAGTGAGTTACTAAAGAGTTGATGTTTAGCTGATTGCATACTTTTTGGCGTATGTTTGCTCCATCAGCCACAAAATATACAATTTGTCCGAGAAGCGCTTCTAATAAAGTTTCTAATAAAGTTGGGTAGTAGATTTAGTAGTTCCTCTCGCCTCTAGTAGTTCTCTAGAATCATTTTGCTGATTTGGGACAACAATAGCCGTATGCTAAGACGTTCTATCCATTTGCGAGCAACATTGCGCACCATGCCATTCTGTCATGCAAAGCATTCGGGAAATAGTTGAGGCACATTTTACGACTAAGTATGGAATAAAACAACATCCTTCGACCAACCAGCCAGTGGAGGAGACAAACTTTCGTTATCATCAGTCTGTAACGCAACAGCGTCACCATTGTACAATTTCGGGCCAGGCAGCATCTCCGGATTTACCGACATCAAACGGTGCCCATTGCAGCACACTCACATCGGAATGCATGAAGTTAGAATCCAACCGCATAAGCGACAGACAGCGCCCGGATGCACCGCCGTCGTATGCCAAATGAGGTTGAGGTGAGTTTCGCCATGAGCGTCTGCCGCCCGTGTCGAGTGTTGAGTCTTTTAAAAGGATTGCATCTCGGCATGCCGGCCAACTCCGAACCTCCTTTACAGTCGGGTTGCGGCGTCCAAGTATTTATTAATCTTGTTTTAATTTAATGCACCTCAAAGTAAGATTCCTTCCCGGAACGAAGAAAACCCCCCTCATAACGATTGTGCGTTGGGGATAGTCGGGTTCCTAGCACCACTACCCCACTGGTACGCATTCAGAGTGCTCACTCGTTATCCAGCCGGCTGCCGGGCTGTACAAGCTCAGCAAAGCGGAATGCAGTGGAATCCTAAACTGCACTCGACAAAGGAGCCGCATGGACTTCATGTTTTTAGCATGCGGTTGAGACTCGCATTATTACGGCAAGAAGGTTACTTTTCTTCCAGGAGTTCCGGGTACGGCACGGCTTGAAGCTAGAACCGGAGAGCTTTTTTTAATTACCTTGTTGCTTGAGGGGAACATTTTCTTCCTCCGCACAGGTTGTGAATTCATTTGCTTTGATTAGATTCATGCTCGTGTTGCGGCGTGTTTTGTTTGACCAAGCAAAATGCATGATACCAATTAAATCGTACGGCAAGTGCCCTCCTCGCCCAGGGAAGTTGGGCTGTCTGCTCGAGTATTCACGTTAGCCCCTGACGATATGCAATTCGTTTTATACAGAGTTTGTTTCAGTTTTCCGGAGCAGAAATAGGAAATGAGACACGTAGAAGTTGTTTTATGAATTACCAGCACATTAAACATATTTTAATTACAATTGTATCAGTTCTGCTTGATTTATTTTATATTTGTTTTCAAGTACTTAAAAAGAACAAAACCCCTTTTCATGCAAACGCATTGCCTACATCTAGGCGTCGAGTCTATTGGGACACATTTCACTGCGAAAGTTTATTCCATTTACTGCTATGGGGTAAAAACAGTGGTAACTATATCTTTAAGCATACTATAAAATAAGCATTCAATGTTTTTTTAAACTTACATACAAATATATAACAATTGTATTTCCAGAAATGCTAGTACTAGTATACGGAGTAGTAACTATCAATCAAACCGAAAGTTATAATCGTTAAACTCCAGCATAAATATACTATCTAACCTGGCTTTATTAAGGCAGTTTTTCATTCCATTCTATACCATATTGTATTTAGTAGATAGCGCTGCAAATGTTAACTGATTTCTGCGTACGTATGAATAAAAATATCATCTATCTATTTAAAACTTTCATAGAACTCAACCCAAACAACGAACCACTCGCAGTGATCGCCCGATAAGCCCAACAGCCCAATCATCTCCCACCGTTAAGTCGTTCCAGCCGGCAAGGAAAACCAGCTTTTCCACTCAATCTAAGCCGCTGGAGACACCGGGACACCGACTCACTTCAATCGGTACCCATTTTGCCAGCCTCTCCAAGCGCGTGGCAAACGAAATCGGACAATTGAAAGGACAACCGAAAGGACGGATAAAACCGTACAAAAGATTATCGCCCGTTCCAATCTTCACCGTCACCGTGGTGTCGATGGGTGGGAGCGAACAAAATTGAACTCAAAGACGCAGGATAAGCTTAGCAACCGGAGAACGGCTGGGTGGATCGGCGGGTGGTCAGCGAATAAAAAAACATCCTACTGTACGATCAAACGGATAGGCTATTTGAAGAAAAAAAAAAGCAGAACTTCCCAGCAAACAGCTTCACCGGAAGCAACGGAGCCAAACACTGGCGGTACCCATCGTCGAACGACAGAACGACAATTTATGATTAAAAGATTACGAACTTTCCAATCAAAAGTAAGCAACCGGTCTCGGTGGGCGCAAAAAGCGAGCACAATACCATCCGCTTCTGCGAGACAAATTGCACTCGAAAGCGGATTTGCCCAGTTTCCCACGGATCCGTGCGCATGCAACCGTGACGAATGAACGGCCAGGCTAATCTTATCTGCAGGGGTGGCGCACAAGACGCCACGAGTCCGTCTTCGGTGACGGCCTGTCACGGCGAGTCGGGAACAATTCCGCTCCGAACGACGGGGCTGCATCAATCGAGTGGGAATTGAACTAATTTGCAGTGTCTTTCAGGTTGCTGGATGCTTTCGCGACGAAGATGTAAAGGCGTACCCAATTTGCGAAAAGGGACCCATATTCAAACGATTCTTTGAACTAACGTGTCAGGGGACGACTCAGTGCATGCGACAAAGTAAATGACATTCGATAAACCCAACGTTTGATAACGCCCGGTGACGGCTCCATTATTTATGGCCGCTTTGCTAACGCGGCGCCCTATTTATCCTTTTTCATGCTTGCTTGGTGATCGTACAGCTTGCATTATGATGGCAGCGTGAAAATAAATCACGACCGTAGAATGGCATCTTCATCGAACTCACCCTCGGGAACGTGACATTTTCGTGGCTTTCTTCGGCGCGTGGGAAAGGATGATGCATCGTGCAAGTGAAGCCGTTCCGGTGGGCATATAAGCTGGGAGATGTCATTTATCAATCCATGATGCATGCAGAAACGTCCAAGCAAAGCTTAAAAGGTTCTTGACGGCACTATGTGCGAGGCAGCAGTCGTTTGAGGTCAGTACTTCGTAGTTTATGATTGCTTCTTTCTTAAACAAACCTCTGTTTTATAATTTCCGGAAGTCGTTTCTGCTTAAAATTCGGAGTTAACGTCAATTTTTGCATTATTCAATTATTTGCATTTGATTTACTTTCTCATTGTTTAACAGTTGAGTTTTAGCTATTCAGAAACGTTTGGAAAAAAAGCTTACGGTGAATCTGTAGCAGTTTCAATAGTCCGAGCAACATTGAACTCCGTTAAACTCTTGATCAAAAGTCGACCAAATAAAGATGAATTCTAGCGCTTGTACGATCAGTTTGGTATCGTTCTTATCATGATTTCGAGCTGGAGATCATCCTTCGCAAGAATATTTGATTACCCTCCAGTAACAGGTCAGTGAAATCCGTTTGATGTTGAAACGAAAAAGGAAGAGATTACATTTTTTAGAAGAAAACATCGCAGCCTTTGCACTTATAGTGACGGTGCAATTGATCAAAAGTGATGTAAACATTACATTGGTGCTATGTCGCATCTTTAGAATCAAGTGAAACGAAAGGGAGCTGCAAGATCTTATGGTTTCTTGGTAAGAGACTGTTCTAAAACAGCCTCTAAGTTCTGTTTTAGAAAAACTGATCCCAGTCATAAAAACGCTCATTCGAAGTGTTGGTCTTATATTTACATTTTTACTATTTGCCGAGAAAATAATGTGTATTTTAGCGTATTATTTATAAAGCTAGAGAGCCTTAATATGAAAAAAAGGAAAAAAGGAAAAAAAATGCAAATTTTCCATGCATTTTCATTTTTATCACCTGTCCGTTACGCCGATCGACAATCCTATAGTGTAATTGATACCCTCTCCAGTATGGAAAACAGGCATAGGATACGAACCATCCACGGACCACCGATCGAACAATTTTCCATCCCGCGCACACGCGAAACCTGGCGAAACCTAATTTGCTTCTGCAAGTGATAAATCGTGCCGGCAGTAAATCGATTTGCATAAGCGCGAACCGTGTGAGCTACCGTTCCGATAGCGCAACAGCCGCTTCCGGGGGTGATTTGAAACAGAAAAAAGGGTGCTGGGCGTGGCGATGTTTGTGAAATCAAGGATGCTGTTTGATCTTCAACCGATCTTGCTGGCGTTAAGGGCGAAGAGAGTGGTGCGTAAACCACCAGCCACCTGTTTTCCTGTGTCTACACAGCCCGAGTGAGTGCTGCCTTTGGAATGACGAAGCGTAGAATAAATTTACATACAATTTTCGCACGTAATTAGGTGGTGAATCGGGTGCTGAAGACCCTACAATCCAACGATGTGGGAAGGATGGATGGTTTATATTTCAGAACCTGTTTTCCACCCCGCCAGCGGAATTCTTCGCGACGCAGATCAAGGCAAATGTAATAATCGCATTAGAACCAATGAAACGCTGTCTTAGCGAAGGTTTCGCGCCCTTTTAACGTCGTACTACTCAACGCTCGGATGACGGGCACGAAGTGAATAATTCAACAAGCGACCCCATGAAATGGATGCCGGGGAAATATTGACACCTGCACCGTTACGTACTTTGTGCTCTCATTAGCTTTGGATCGTGAATTGGTGAACGGACGCTTGAAGATGAAAGACTATATCAAGCGTGTTGTTTTCTTCATATTTTTATCCTCTGCTTGTTTTGGCATTCGTGTTTATAGTGGGTAATGAATATGTTTACGTTTTTTATCATTTTATATATTTTTTGCTGATAAAAAAGATAAAAAAGCGAAATAGTGTGTGTAATAGCGTGTGTAATAGCGATCCAAAAAAAAAACTTTTTCTATGTCCAGTGGAAACAATGATGTGGATGATAGTTAGCGAATAAACATAGCACTTTAGTGCGTTTGTCGAGAACATGAACGAAACGAACGAACGATTTACATCAAGAGATGGTGCGTTCAATGAATCTTTGGAGTTCATCACTCGCTGCTACTTTGATCACCACGGATTCACATTCGTGACCAAGTTGTCGAAAGCAACATCACCGTATCATCGAACCGGTTTTCAGCAGAAGCTCGTACTACTTGGATGTGTGCTTCCACTCCTATGGGGATCCCTCAAAAAGTGTTTTTATGTGTCTGAAATAGCAGCTTCATGGGGATGGTAAGCTGGGAGTTTGTTTCTGTTATTAGTACCGGTTTAGAAATCCGGTTTAGCTATATTTTGAAGGCATCATAAATTACTGGTTGTGTGGCTATAACAATGAGTATTTTTGGATGAAATTTTGATGGACTTTAGCTGTGGTGTCTGATAGCGAGGTGTGTAATACCGGTCCAAAACCACGCAGTGTGAAAGGGGTTATGTCAGTTATTCATCAATGGCACAAAAGCTTAGTAAGCGTAAAGTTGATAAGTTTCGTAATGCATACCCATTCCATTTCAGACTCAAGAGGCTTCCTTTCCCTTACGCTGCGATCCGATCCGGCATAATATCTTTATTAGTTTTCCAAATATGTAATGTGTTGAATGTTTGTAAAAATAACCTTCGAAACTTAACGTCTTGATCAAACAACTTCTTCTAATGGGTATTCAATCGCCCAGAGCACATCGTGCTATTGTACACTTTTTTGACAGTACATGCTTTGTTGACTTGTACATATATCATATTGACGCCGCCCCATAATATCATATTGACCTAATTAATCCTCTTCACTGACTGTTTCCTACCAAACTGTCTGCGAAACTGGAACCAGACTTAGACTATAATATAATTGTACATTTAAAAAATTGAATCATTTGTTTCTTTTTCTGCAGCTCCACTAAACTTTCATGACTTTTCGATTAATGTAACGTTGTAAGTAAAAGAATTTGATCATTCCTGTTAACGCACTTACCGCTAATCACGGACTCTTCGAAGAGAACTATCCATAATCCATTATGCGTAAAATATCGTCATCGCAACATCGAAGATTACCACCAACAGCAACCGGTTTCAGCAGCGTTCTCATTAATGTGCAGACCGTCCGAGTCAGTGGTCATGTGTGTAGGCACGGTCAACGTTCCGAACACGGACGTTGTGCTTGTTACTGGATTCGGAAACAAAAATTGTGTGGTGAATGAGTGTACATCATACAAGAAGATTTACAGCCAGTGCAACAATGAATCGGACGCAATCTCACGCATTAACGCTTGCTGGTGTGCTGTGCCTTTTATTGACACCGCCCTGTATGGCACAAACATGCGGGAAACGAAAAGTGGTCAACTTGCTTATATTAAGCGGCACGGATGCTAAGGAAGGCGACTGGCCATGGCACGCGATACTGTTTCATAAAATCGATTTTTCGTTAGCATATAAGTGCGGTGGTACAATCCTCGATGTGAGCACTATCCTAACTGGTGAGAAAATCGTAGTCCCTTTTGAAACGTTTAAAATTAATTAGTTCTCTGTCCTACCTACAGCTGCTCACTGTCTGGTGACATCCGGTGGTAAAATAGCTCGCGAGCGATTGTTAGTACAGGTTGGACGAAACCAACTTCTGATATCCAATAATAGAGCTCAGGAATACGACGTGCTAGAAGTGATCGTGCATCCAGGTTATAACCATAACGGTGTACGAAATGATATCGCTCTAATTAAGTTAGCCAACGAAATCACCTATAATGACCTCATTCAACCGATCTGTCTCTGGAACCGAGGCGAAGAACTGAACTCCATTGTGAATACGAGAGGCACTGTGGTCGGGTTCGGCTATAGCGACAGGTATAAAAACTCACTACAAGAGGTCCGTATTCCCGTTGTTAGCACGATTGAGTGTATCCAGGACAATCCGACATATGGTACACTGCTCACCGCAGGCATGTTCTGTGCTGGCAACCAAGACGGAATCGGGCCGTGCAATGGCGATAGTGGTGGAGGCATGTTCTTCAACTACAGCGACGTCTGGTACATCCGCGGTTTGGTGTCATTCACAAAACCTCAATCTGGCACCTCCAATATGTGTGACCCAAAGGAGTACACAATCTTCACTGATGTGGCAAAATACTTGGACTGGATGAAACAGTACTTGCGCCCAACGAGTATTCAACCGAGCACGAGCACGAAAGGCGACGTTAAGAAATTGGCACAACCTACTTGTGGTCGCAAACACTGCCCTCGAAAAGATGATGGGTGCTGGCCTTGGTATGCCGCAGTGCTTAATAGTAATTATGACCAGGATGGTTTCGGGACTATTCTGAATGAGAAAACAATCCTAACGGGTAAGACAAATTCCAACACGTGTGCGACTTTGCTGCAATAATGTTTTTCCTTATATCTTCCCTTATTACGAATACAGTTGCTCGTTATGTCACAACTAGGGGAGGTACAATTGATCCTCATCACGTTTCAGTTCAGATAGGTGGAAAACAACGTCATCAGCTCCATTTTGAATTGGAAACCTCTGCATCCGAGATAATTGTGCACCCAAACTATAACTATGGCTATGGTGGTCATGATATTGCTCTGATTTTCCTATATTCTAAAATCACCTTCACCGACCGCATTCAACCCATCTGCCTATGGAATCGTGGCAATGATCAAAGCGCCATATTTAATACATTCGCCACGATGGTCACGATTGGTGAAAAGAGTGAAACGCACAACATCAATTTACTACACCAAGATCTAGTTCCCGTCGTCAGCACCGATGTTTGTATAGAGAGCAACCGTGACGTATATTCACGAATCTTCACTTCGGATATGTTCTGCGCTGGCAATCTAGGTGACGCCCTTCCATGCTTAGGTGATGGTGGTGGAGGTTTATACTTTAACTACGACGACGTCTGGTATATCCGCGGTATGATTTCATTCAGAGCTAAGGCACAAAACTATGGTTGTGATCCTTTTTCGTACACGGTTTTTACTGACGTAGCGCAGCACTTGGACTGGATTGAACAAGAAATGCGTTATTAAGACACCAACGCTATTGTGAGTAGCATTCAACATGTGTACAAAAATAACAGAAACAGAAACTGTCAAACTATTAATATAATAAGTCATTCAAAAACTCAAAATATACAACAGGAACTTTAAAAAAACATCTAGCTTGTGTTTCATATGAGAACTAATGTTAACAATTATGAATATTGGAATCTAAACAGCATACATATTGTGTTGATTTTCATCGGTGTTAAGTGGAATTGCCGCAAGACATGATAAGAGAGACAAATGGATATTTCGCCAGAAAGGGCGATCTGTTCGATTGGCAGCAGGCCAAAACCGATAAGCGACTGTAGAGCTTGATGCATACGCGAGTAAGTACGTAAGAAGAGGGAAAGAAAAATTTAAACAGGGGGGGTCATCAGGGTCACTAAAAGGAGCTGATTGTAAAACTAGATCAACGCACATTTGGCACCAATTTCATATCGAAGCGAGCAAACATCAAAAAAGGCTTCCCCGTGTCCGTGAAGCACGGAGTTTTAAAAGTCTCTAATAAAACCAGGACCTGCCGTTCAACTGTTTCCTTTCACACCGTTTGCTACGTCGTGTGTTTGCAGCAATATCGATGATATGATAGTAATATTCTTAATACGGCCTGGTTAATATTCTTTTGCTGCCTATATTCAAAATGTCTGACGAATTTGAGCAAAGCTTCAACCAACACACAAATAATCTAGCAAAACATATAGATTTTTTGTGAGCTGTTTCATTCCCGTCCACTT
Organism: Anopheles dirus; assembly: GCA_000349145.1. NCBI lineage: Eukaryota > Metazoa > Arthropoda > Insecta > Diptera > Culicidae > Anopheles > Anopheles dirus. Next base: position 15,746,556 of record KB672868.1, on the reverse strand, counting down.
TCTGCTTAATCAGGAATAGTAAGTAACATAATTTTCTTATCATCGCTAGCGCAAACACCGTTCTGAGACATTATCTCTTCGAAGAGAGGGATTTTTAATTTTGCAATCATCATTCTAGCATTGAAGGCCATAGCCGAAAGCAATCGGTTTCAGCGGAGGCCTTAATATTATACAGATTGTCTGAACCGACGGTCCAGTGTGTAGGTTATTCTTGAAACGCGTGTTGTGTTTGTTACAAATGCTAGTTTGGAAACTGTGATGAATGAGTGTGTTCACAATAAAAGAAGTTTACTAACAGTGAAACAATGGATCTCAAGAAATCTCACTCACTGACGCTTGCTAGTGTAGTGTGCCTTCTGTCGATAGCATCCTGTTTAGCACAAACATGTGGCAAACGGAAAGCGGTCAATTTGCTAATACTGGGTGGAACGGATGCTAAGGAAGGAGACTGGCCATGGCACGCGATGGTGTTCCATAAAACCGATCGGTCGTTTTCATATGAGTGCGGTGGTACAATTCTGGATGAGAGCACTGTTCTCACTGGTAAGTAATGCGCAAGACCTTTTACAACATTACAACCTTTAACAACCTATCACTCCATGCAGCGGCTCACTGTCTGGCGACATCGGCTGGTGTAATGAATCGGGAGCGTATATTTGTAAAGGTTGGACAACATCGACTTATGATAGCCAATAACAGGGCACAGGAATATGATGCGTTAAAGCTGATCTTACATCCGAAATTTCATGGTGTACGTAATGACATCGCCTTGATAAAGCTGGCCAACGAAATCACCTATACTGACTTCATTCAGCCGATCTGTCTCTGGAATCGTGGCGAAGATCAGCACTCCATTGTGAACACGACAGGCACAGTGGTCGGTTTTGGATATAGCGGCGGGTATAAAACCTCACTACAGGAAGTTCGTATTCCCGTCGTTAGCACGATCGAGTGTATCGAAGACAACCAGGCATATGGTACACTGCTCGTCGCAGGCATGTTCTGTGCTGGTAAACGAGACGGTGTTGGACCGTGCAATGGCGACAGTGGTGGAGGCATGTTTTTTAACGAGAGCGACGTCTGGTACATACGCGGTCTGGTATCGTTCACGAAAACGCAATCATCTATCAAGTGCGATCCAAACGAATACACAGTGTTCACTGACGTTGCGAAGTACAAAGACTGGATCGAACAACACCTGCCACGAAGCAGTGGACCAGCGACCACTGTGGCAAAAAAACGCGTTCCAAAAATTGAACAACCAGCAAGTTCTAACCCAATCCAAACCTGTGGTAGACGTAAAGCTGTTGATGTGCATGGAGACACAGCTAAGGAAGGATTGTGGCCGTGGTATGCGATGGTGTACGAAAAGATCGACCAACGAAATGTATACCAATGCGGTGGAGCGATTCTCGACCAGAATGTGATCCTAACGGGTGAGCGTCCCTGGTTAATCTATTAGTGATGTGAAATAACTGTTCCTTCTCATTCTTTTTCTCTATAATATGGATGCAGCGGCTTCCTGTGTATCTGGGATATTAACTTTCAAAGCACCGGAAAACACGCTGGTGCGTGTTGGACAAACAAATTTTTTCGATGCTGACAATCGAATGCAGGAACATAACGCACTCGAATTGATCGTGCATCCAGATTTTCACAAGGGCAATATCCACCATGATATCGCCCTGATCAAACTCGCGACGGATATAACCTACACGGACTACATTCAGCCAGTCTGTCTATGGAAGCAAGAAGAAAATCAGCACTCTATCACAAACAAACTCGGCACGGTGATCGGGTTCGGATTCGATGAAACGGAGAGCATTTTGGAAACACTGGAAGGAGCGCGCATTCCCGTGGCCAGTGCTAGCAAATGTGTTGAATCAAATGCGCAATTGACTTCTCGGATGTTTTGCGCCGGCTGGCGCAACGGAACCGGCGCTTGCTACGATAGGGGTAGTGGTATATTTTTCAAAGTGAGCGAAATCTGGTACATCCGCGGCATTGTGTTATTCGCCGAGCCTGGCAACCCAACCTGCGATCCGGACGATTATACAGTCTTTACTGATGTGGCAAAATACTCGAACTGGATGAAACAGTACTTGCAACCAACGAGTGCTCCACCGCACACGAATGATAACGATAAGAAACTGGCGCTACCTTCGAGGTCTATCTGTGGTATCAAACAGTGCGCTCAAAAAGATATTTACTGCTGGCCCTGGCATGCCGCTGTGCATCCAATTAAAAAAGAACTGTTTAGATTCGTCTATAAATGTGGCGGAACTATTCTGAACGAGAAAACAATCCTAACGAGTAAGTCAATTTCTAACTTGTTTGTGACATTCCAACAATAATGTTTTTTTTTCCTTATATTTTCCTGCTTTTTTAATACAGCTGCTAATTGTGTTAGCACTTCACTCGGTGTATTACAACCCAAAGACGTTGCAGTGATGATAGATAGAAAGCAATCAAAGAGGCCCTACATGTGGACACAGAAACACGTAGTGTCCTACATAGTTGCGCATCCAGAGTATGACGAAGACACTATGCAAAGTGATATTGCTCTGATTACGCTAGATGGCGAAATCACCTACACCGACCGCGTTCAACCCATCTGCCTGTGGAATCGTGGCAACGATCAAAGCGCCATTGTTGATACGCTCGCAACGATGGTCAGAGCTGATATAAACTTTGAACGAAACACCTTAAACGCACTAAGCGAATTGCGCGTTCCTGTCGTCAGCACTGATGATTGCATTGCGAATAACCGCGGTATGTACGATGTGAGCCTCACTTCGAAGATGTTATGCGCCGGCAATCGAGGCGAAGGCCATCCATGCACTGAAGACGCTGGTGCGGGCTTATATTTTAAGTACGACGATGTCTGGTATATCCGCGGAATCATGTCTTTCAGAGATCGGAGAGGTGATGGTGAATGTGATCCAAATTCGTACACGGTTTTTACTGACCTGGCGTATTTCGTGAACTGGATCGAACGACAAATGCGTTATTGAGACACCAATGCTATTGTGAGTAACATTCAAGATGTGAAGGAAAATTAGCGAATATAATTTAAACAAATCGAATCAAAAAACTAATCAAAACAAAATATCAAAACTGAGCTCCGGAACGGCAAAAGCTGCTATTGCTGTACATTGAGAACTACGCAAATTAAACTATTCGGATATGTGAACTTTTTGAATGTGGTTAGTAGAATAATTTGATGCATCCGAACGGCTGGCCAATGGTTTTCATAGAAACTCATGCAAACTTATGGAGACTGCTTTTCAATCTTCTTTTTAGGCGTAAAACGCGGCTTACTAGCTACAAGACGCGCCACAAAAACGGTTTCCAACCCTCTAACCTTAAGTAACTCCTCGCTCGGGGCGCCGGTCCCGATGGGATTGTGGTACCGGTACAGCCGTGTAAAATCGAAAACTATTAAAAAAAACAATCATGTATAATATTCTTTCATCGTTGGATCGGAGAACGACGCTTCGTCAGATTTGCACATGGTCCATGGCCCAGAGGCACATGTACTAGGTCTATGAATGTTTTATACAGCCTCAGTTCCCTCCGTTGCGACTAGTACACAGTAGAGCCTGAACGTAAAAGTTAATGCAGGCTGTAATATAACAGATGATCGACGCACACTCGATTTCAATCAATATGCTTGAATTTCATGCCCCTGACTTGTATATTGCATTCTGATGAGCATTCTGGTTGTGAAATATTGCAGTGTTTTATTAGCTATACAATTTGAAGTAGTAATGCGTGTAACAAAATAGCTACGAAAACAAAGACAAATTGAAGTAATGACTGATCCCATCTGTTCGAATACTATTTCTGCCACAGGTGCTGCCTGATCCAGTTAGAATATTTTGCAACGTCCGTAAAAACCGTATACTCATTCGGATCGCATATACCTGAATCTTCGCGAGCATGAGTGAATGACACAATGCCGCGGATGTACCAGATTTGACGCTTGCCGAAAAATAGACCCCCGCCACTGTCACCTTTGCAAGCGCCGGTTCCGTTGCGATATCCAGCGCAGAACATCCGGGAGGAGAGCAGTTCACCATACTTTCGATTCGTTTCGATACACTCGGTCGCACTGACCACGCGAATGCGTGCCGCGCGCAATTGGTCCAACGTCTGTTCTGTCCCGCCCAATCCGTACCCGATCACTATGCCGGTTTTATTTTCGATCGAGTGGTAATTTTCTTCCTGCTTCCACAGGCAGATCGGCTGAATGTAGTCGGTGTAGGTTATATCCGTCGCGAGCTTGATCAAACCGATATCGTAGTCCACACTGCTGAGGCTAAAATTCGGATGAACTGTCCATTGGAATACGTTATGTTCCTGCATTCGATTGCTAGCCTGCCCAAGCCGGGTTCGTCCAACCTGTACCATTAGGCGCTCCCATGTTTTTAGACCTGGCGGCGTCATCAGACAGCTAGCCACTGTTTCCAAATTATAGGAAGAAGTAAGAAGGAATAGTTATTACACACCACAAACAGGTTTGGTATCGGTCGCTTACCTGTTAGGATCGTGTTCTTGTCGAGAATCGATCCACCGCACGCGTAGGTGAACTGTCGGCCTTTGTTGTGGAACAGTGCTGCATGCCATGGCCAAATCCCATCATCCGCTTCGTCCCCATGCGTAATGAGGATCCTCACAGCTTTACGTTTACCACAGGTTTGGATTGGGTTAGAACCTGATGGTTGTCCAATTATTGTAACGCGTTTTTTTGCCACAGTGTTCGCTGGTTCACTGCTTCGTGGCAGGTGTTGTTCGATCCAGTCTTTGTACTTCGCAACGTCGGTGAATACAGTGTATTCGTTTGGATCACACATGTCTGACTCTAGCGGCTTCGTGAATGATACCAAACCGCGGATGTACCACACGTCGCTTTGGTTGAAAAACATACCCCCACCACTGTCGCCATTGCATGGTCCGACACCGGTACGATTGCCAGCACAGAACATGCCGGAGGTGAGCTTTGCACCATACGCCGGGTTGTCTTCGATACACTCGATCGTGCTAACGACGGGAATACGAACTTCCTGTAGTGAGGTTTTATACCCGTCGCTATATCCGAAACCGATCACAGTGCCTGTCGTATTCACAATGGAGTTCTGATCTTCACGACGATTCCATAGACAGATCGGTTGAATGAAGTCATTATAAGTGATTTCGTTGGCCAGTTTTATCAAGGCGATGTCATTACGTACACCATGGATAGTGTAATTCGGATGTAAGATCAGCTTTAATGCGTCATATTCCTGTGCCCTGTTATTGGCTTTCAGAAGGTGGTTTTGTCCAACCTTTACTAAAAGAAGCTCTCGATTAATTACACCAGCTGGTGTTACTAGACAGTGAGCCGCTGCAGGGAGAGTTAGTTAATCAGTTTCATGTGTTTTAAAATGACCTGCGCATTACTTACCAGTTAGAACAGTGCTCTCAGCTAGAATTGTGCCGCCGCACTTATATTCTAACGACACATCCTTTTTGTGGAACAGTACCGCGTGCCATGGCCAGTCGCCTTCCTTAGCATCCATACCTCGCATTATAAGTGACGTGACATGTTGTCTCTTACCACACAGTTGAGCCACACAGGGAACTATCAAAAGAAGGCACAAAATACCGCCAATCATCAATTCATGGGATTTTTCGCGATCCATGTTTTACTGTTGATAACTTTTCCACGTTCAGCTTGATGATAACAAATAACCACCAAAGGGAAAGCGGTAAGACGTGCTTCACTTCCGACTGTTTTCAGACGACTGTCCACAATTATTTTCTTAGATGATCATCGAGGTTCTACAAGTTTGGCTGTTGGGATCGTTGTGTTGTGTACATGGTGTTATTTATTGATTGATCCGAGGCTATCAAATCGCGTTCTTGTTCCGTCAACCCAGTTGCAGCTCCGATGACCCGATTGCTCAGCATTGACAGCATTGAGCCGATGTACAGCATCTGGCTGCGTACGCAATAGGGACGATAAGAAACTACAACTTTGAAAGCAAAGAGAGAGAATACTTTTTTCATACGCCAACTCGTCGTGTGTGCTCTTGCTGTGACAAGCTTGTGTATGTAAAATACAATCCACCACGTAACGTGGACCTACGCAAAGGCCACTTTTGATCCAGTTTTTGAAGTGTGCACGTGGGGTGGGGTATAGAAAAAAGCTGTGGGATGTAGAGTGGAATGAGAATTACTTACTTATTTGCTCCTCAGGCACTACAACCCATCCGCGGTCTCAATCTGCTGCTCCATCAGACTCTTCTGTATCCCGGTCATTTTGGCGGATTCCATCTTAGTCTGAGCCCATCAAGCCTATTCTGTTCAAGCGAACGACCTAAATGGAGTTTACGGTCTCCAAACCTGTACCATTTTATTGGCATGGCCTACCTACCGGAACCTGTTGAGTATGATGCACTTGACATTATATTGTCGTTTTTCTGAAGCATAAGAGACTAAAAACTCAACTTCATCTCGAACATTGTTTTCTGTTTCCGAAGTTATATTCAAGATGTTTTTTCCCAAGCACGAAATACTTCCTCTTCCGACTGGATGTCATCCTCTATAGTCATGCAGCCAACAGTCTCATTAGTGGGATTTTTCAAATTCCCCCAAACGTTACATGCTCTACGCCCCATGAATCATCTGTTGGAAGCATTGTATTAAAAAAGAAGTCGATCAGTCAAAGATCACCACATAGTTTCTGAGCCCTGCTCCATTGTCGCTCTCATCTGCTCATTATCTCTGCGAAGAGAGCGATGCTCGACCCTGCTCAGCATATCACTGCCGTAGGAGCCTCGAAGATCGCCAACGAATACAACCGGTTTCAGTTCGGTTTCTATAAGCGCGAGGCCTACTTGGAAGCGGACGCGCGCTCCTCCCAAACATCTGCCAAACCGTGTCGACCGTGGATTGTTTGGGAATTCCCCAAGCGCGGTTTGTAGGTGTGTGTGTGCGTGTGTGTGCGTGCTTTTGAAACGACAGTCGGGTCGTAGTGATTGCAAACGGAGTGTTAGCTAAGGTTATCAGCACCGCAGCAATGGGTCGTGGTCAATGCTGCGCAGTAACGTTCGCTGGGGCATTGTGTTTGCTGCTGGCTGCTGCTTCCTGCCTGGCACAAACCTGCGGTAAACGAAAGGCCGTCACATTCCTGATCACGCACGGGGCCAAAGCGAAGGAGGGTTTCTGGCCATGGCATGTGGCACTGTTCCACAACAGCGGCCGCCAGTTCAGCTACGCGTGCGGTGGATCGATCCTCGACCAGAACATGGTCCTAACGGGTAAGCGACCGGTAGCAAACCTGTTTGCGGTGGGAACTAACTGTTTCTTCTCATTCCACCCCGCGAAATGCACGCAGCCGCTCACTGTCTGGTGACATCGAAGGGTAAGATAGCACGGGAGCGTCTGCTGGTGCAGGTAGGACGAATCCGGCTGGGGCTGGCTGGCAACCGGGCGCAGGAGCACGAAGCGTTCGAACTGATCGTGCACCCGAAGTACAGCACCAACAGCATCCAGCACGACATCGCCCTGATCCGGCTCGCCACGGACATAACCTACACCGACTACATTCAGCCGATCTGCCTGTGGAAGCGGGAGGAAGACCTGCACTCGATCGAGAACACGCTCGGCACGGTGATCGGGTTCGGATACGACGAGACGGACCAGACGACGGACACACTGCGCGAGGCGCGCATTCCCGTCATCAGTGCGATCGAGTGTGTCGAGAAGAATCAGGGCGGATTCGCGCAACAGCTCACCTCCCGGATGTTCTGCGCCGGCTGGCGCAACGGAACCGGCGCTTGCAACGGCGACAGTGGCGGTGGTCTTTTTTTCAACGAGGGCGAAACCTGGTACATCCGCGGTATCGTGTCATTCACGAAGCCGCGCGAAGATGATACCGTCTGCGATCCGAAAGAGTACACGGTGTTCACGGACGTGGCAAAGTACCTGGACTGGATCGGGCAGTATTTGCGTGGGACAAGCGGTCGCCCGGGCATCGTGGCGAACGAAGACGATGCCAACCTCGCCCTGCTCCCGATGGACACCTGCGGTGCGAACCCGTACGCCGGCAGCGACGAATCGTCGAAGCCGGTGCAGTTCGGCTACCCCTGGACGGGTCTGCTCGAGTACAGCGAGATGGGGACGCGCGAGAAGAAGACGATCTGCCAAGCGACACTCATTAGCGACCTCTACCTGGTGACGGGCGCCCAATGCATCAGCAGCGTCCCGAAGCGCTACACCCTGTAAGTAGCCGCTACCCAGGCTGCTCGTTCGCACGCTCGTACTAATTAACGCACGTCTCTATCCTTCCAGAACGTCCGTGCGTCTCGGAGAGTACGACAAGAGCACGGCCACGGACTGCGGTCTGATAAATGGCCGCTCGGTCTGTTCGCCGCCGGTGCAGGTGCTACGCATCGAGTCGGTAAAAGCCCACCCGGGCTTCAACACGCCACGCTACGCGAACGATATCGCGCTGGTCCGGTTGCGCGACCGGGCCGACACTAGTCAGATCAACGTGAAGCCCATCTGTCTGCCGGTCACGAACGAGCTGCGCAGCGACAAGCAGAAAACGTACATCCTGACCGCCTGGCCCACCGGTTCCAGCGGGACCACGCTGGAGCGGTCGCTGCGCGACACCGTCGACTCGGTCGCGTGCCAAACGATGTACAACACGCAGGCGGCCTCGCTGGAGAAAACGTCACGCCAGATCTGCATCAAGCAGCAGCAGTCGGACGGCTCGCGGTGCAAGTTCCCGACGTCGGCGGCTCCGATACAGCTCGTGCAGAGCGTTGGCGGGCGGGCACGGTACGTCCTGCACGGGCTGCTGTCGTACGGTCCCCAGAAATGTACCCTCTACCCGGACGTGTACACCAACGTGATCAGCTACGTGGACTGGATTCTGAACGAAATACACGAATGACCACGAGTGTTCCAGTAACCTTGCAAATACACAATAAATACTCTTCTATCTGACTCTTTTAGAGCAAACTAAGCTAAAGCTGCAGGCATGCGGATTCCATGTTGAGTGTTTTACAGTTGAGAATATTGTGGGAACAGCTTTTGGAAGACTCGCCGGTCTCCGGTGGGCTGGTCACGTCAGTAGACTGACGCCGGACGACCCAGCCCGTACACTTATTTTAGACCGAGGAAGTGTGATAGGTCCAGACTGAGATGAATACATGGGGTCGTATATAAACGATTGGGACGGGGTTCCGGTGTTTGTTGCAGAAGGTCAAGACCGCGAAGCGATTCTAGTCTTTCCGCGATTACCATTCTGATGTTGTTATTCTCCATCATCTTTAGTTTCTTAAATGTTTTTAAACATAACACACTCCAAGACAACCCATACCACCTCTAAACTCGATCTCGATCTCTACATGTGTGAATTATGTGTGATTCAACCTCTACTATCACATAATTAAATTCTTTTCCTCGCAAGCAGTCAGTTTAAGTCGTTATCAGCATTTTTTCCGGGGAGATTCACCTACCCCAACTCTCCTATTGGCGGCATATCATGCTCTCCACACCGAAAATACAGCAACAGCGATTATCTCCGCCTCTGCTACAGGCTTCTTCTATACGCATCGAACACATCGCAGTGAGCGCGTTCAATTTGCATCAATAAAAGAAGGTCCATGGGAGGCAAACTGGCCACTTTCTTCACGATCGCTAATACGTACGGATCGCAAGCGTGTGCGTTTGTCTTCACAAAGAAGTTGTTCTGATCGTTTACTGTTTACTGCGCTTCGCCTCCAAGGGAATTCCCCGACGCCCGATACTAACGATGCGGGGATTTTTGGCGTTGGCAGCAATCTGCTGTTTGTTCCCGGTTCCGGCGACGATCGCACAGGGCCCCCCGATGGAGTGCGGCGAGCGGAAGGTGAAGACGGTGTATCTGGTGCAGCACGGCAGCGAAACGAAGGAAGGCCACTGGCCATGGCATACGGCCATCTACCACCTGGAGGGCAAAACGTTCAACTATGTGTGCGGTGGTTCGATCGTCGACAGGAACACCATACTTACCGGTACGTACTGAGCTAGTCTTCTGAGGAGTACGATGGCGACTGTTTACAACCACCCTTCTCTGTAGCGGCCCACTGCCTGTACACGTCCCGAGGGCTGATCAAGGTGGACCAGCTGTCGGTGCAGGTCGGGCGCAACCAGCTGTCCGAGGCGAGCGCCCAATCGCAGGAGCATCTGGTGGAGCAGCTCATCCTGCATCCGGGCTTCAGCCCGAACGCGGTCGCCGACGACGTTGCGCTGATCAGGCTCGCCACCGATATCACGATGACGCGGTACATCCAGCCGATCTGCCTGTGGACGATGGAACCGAACCTGGAGCTGATCGTGGGCAAGAACGGCACGGTGGTGGGCTTCGGGTTGACGGAGCACGAACGCGTCTCGGACTACCTACGTCAGGCGACGATCGGCGTCGTCGACTCCTGGACGTGTATGGACAGCGATCGCCAGGTGTACGGTGTGTCGCTCACGTCCGGCATGTACTGTGGGGGCGGTGTGGGTGGGGTGAGCGTGTGCAACGGGGACAGCGGCGGCGGTATGTTCTTCGAGTACGGCGACAGCTGGTACGTGCGGGGCATCGTGTCGTTCATGCCGCTGCAGGACGACGGCGGACTGTGCGACGGCAGCAAGTACACCGTGTTCACCGACGTGGCCAAGTACCGGGAGTGGATCGCGCAGTTCATCAACCCGACGCTGGCCTCGGTCCGGACCGATCCGCTGCTGGTGGACAACAGCCCGAAGCTACGGCTGCTCAACTTCAACGCGTGCGGCATCAGCCCGTACAGTGCGGGCGCCGGTGCGAACGACAGCTTTCTAGCCTATCCCTGGATGGGGGTGGTAGAGGTGGCTCTACCCGGGCAGAACCGAACGATGACGCTGTGTCAGGTGTCGCTGATAAGCGAATGGTACGCCTTGGGACCCGCGCACTGCTTCGACAATGATGGAAGGGAGTGAGTATGCAGTTGGAAGTTAAGACATTTGAGTCCGAGCTCTGGTTCTTCCAGTTGAAATGAGATTTAACACTCTTTTTAAAGATATAAGGAGTATTGATGTAGCATCTAATCGACATGAAAACACCCTACAACTCTCTCGTTTACAGACGCACGATTCGACTGGGCGACTACGACCTCTCGACGGAAACGGACTGTACCGAGCGCAACGGCACGACGATCTGCGCTCCACCATATCAGATCCTGTCGATTGAAAACATCCGCGTGCATCCTCTGTATAAGCGCCTTACCCTAACGGATGATATCGCGCTGATCGAGTTCCGGAGACCCGCCAATATCAGCCAACCGAATGTGCGACCTATCTGTCTGCCCGTCTCGGTCGATCTGCGCAGCTACAAACCGGAACGGTTCACGCTCAGTGGACTCAAAGCAGAAGGAACCCGCATGGTCAGCAGTAGTCCGACCTACCTCAACTCGGTCAACTGCCAGGAGCGGTACAACACGGTCGGCCATCCGCTGCGCAAAAGCTACGCGCAAATCTGTGCCAACAGCCTACCGGCCAACCATACCGGGCCGTGCGACCGGATGATTTCCGGTTCGGTGCTGCAAACGGTGCAACCGTTTGGCCGGCGCGATCGACACTTCCTGCAGGGTCTGCTGTCGTTCGGTGTGACCGGGTGCAATCCGCTGGTGCCCGACATCTACACGAACGTCGCGTTCTATCTCGACTGGATCCTGTACAACATGCGCGACATTAAGATGAGCGAACCGGACCGGAGCGACCAACTGATCTTTTCGGCGTGAAGGCATTCCTTTAAGAGCTGCACATGTAAACCTGGAAGACGGTGACATAAAAAAATTGAACACTCACCAATAATCGCGCAGTTCAATAACATACTTACTTATCTTGGTCTTGGCCTGCTCCAGAAGAACCCAAATCCGGATAGATAGCAACAGAACAATCGACGGAGCAAATCGTAAAACCTCGAATAAACGCGCAAAGAAAGTGAAGAATTGTCTTCAAATAAGTGATAAAGTTTGTGAAAGTCGTTCCATACTCTCTTCCACCATTCTATTAGTGGAAGTTATATCTGGAAAAGACGTTTTTGTTCTAACGCTCATGAATGATTATGGTACTCAGGGTGGTGGTACTCACTCAATGGTGAGCAATTACAATGATAGTGAAAAGTTAAGAGGATGGAACTGCAGTTTCCTGGTAGAAAGAGATCATTTTATTTTGGGTTATTACACTCTCCATTCCGTCTACTGTGGTACAGTACTTCAAATTTCGTCTTACGTGGCTAGCTTTTCCTTATCCTAAAATACTGGTGAGAAGCATGTTACCGTCTGCATTCGACTCCTTTTACATAAGACCTCCTTGGGATGATCCCTCCAGTCTGATTCTCACAGATTCACGTAGCTGGACTCCGCCAGCCGACTGCAAGATTTGCAATCGTTTGCGCATCACATACGTAATTACAAACGTCATCAGAAGAAAAGCATGGCACACTATGTCGTTTCGATGGCACTGGCGCTCAGGTTTGTCACGTTTCGGTGCACCTTGAGGATGTGCCGTTCGAGGATGTTGCCGCGCAGGAACAGCTCGCCGCAGTGCTCGCACGGGATGACGGTGAGACCGTGCGGCAGCTCGCGGTGCACCTCGTACATGTGGCGCTTCAGGTTGTACGACTTGGTGAACCGCATCTGGCACGGATCGCAGGCCAACGAGCTGCTATTGCTCTTGTCCCAGGTGTGCCGCCGGTTCATGTGCTCATGGAACTCGTAGTACGTCGCGAAAGTTTCCCCCGGACACTGGTTGCAGCTCGGGGGTGGCTTTTTAAAGTTTGGCTTCGGCTTTCGCTTGACGCGGCGTGCTGTGCGCACGTGCCTGGTGGTTTGTTCGTGTGCGCAAATGGTGCTTTTGTTGCTCGCGTTGTCGCTACATTCGTCCTGAGGCGTTTCGGGCACCTCGGTCGGGTGTGACAAACTGACGACCGTGGGATGATACAGTGCAATACCGGGCAGTGGAAACGAATTATTGTAGATATTGGAGCTAAGCAACGGTATCATCTCGGGGGTGGCATTGTAGTGGTGCAATACTGTTTCATCTTCCACGCGAGCAGCAGGAGCGATTTCTTCCGTGACTAGATATTGTTGCTTTTCCTGCTGGTCGTCACACTCTTCCTTGCATTCTTCGGGTGCAATCAACTGTGCGGGTGTGCAGATAATTTGCTCCGGGCCTTCCGATGGCGCCGGTTGTGCACTCTCGTCCGCTTCTTCTACGCTCTCCTGTTTAACTTCTACAATCGTTGGTAAGGACGAGACTTCCTGGTGGAGGTGCTGCTGCTGGAGTAGCTGCTGTCCCTGTCCACCCAGCAGCGTCCGTCGCGTGCGTATTAGAACGTCCTGCTGCAGGCACTCTTCGCGGAACTTACAGAACAGATCTAAAATTTGTAAACACTTGTCGCAGATCACCGCACCCGCATCGTCCACCCGGGTGAGATGTACCGACGTGAGGACTTCGATCATTCGCACCAACTCATCCTTGGGGTCATTGTCACCCGGTGGGAAGAGTGGATGTATTAGAACGCCTTCCGATGCGCAGAGCCGACAGAAAAAGTCCTGTGCACTGTGTGCGAGCCAAAAGATGGAGAAGAAAACAATTAGGGAGTGATTTGGTTGACGAAATCGAACGCTCCAAAAACTTACAATGTACAAGACTCCATTTGTTAACCGCTGCTCCGGGCATAGACACACGGCGTCTCGCGCACGATATTTACGACCCCCTTTTTGTTTTCCTTGCCACCTTCCGTTTTCGATTGTTTACCCGTCTGACTGAAGTGGTTTGTTTACAAGCGAAATGTGAAGTATTGAACTCGCGCTCCGTAAACGCAAACGATTGTGTGCCGTGAAAAGTTGCGCCAACCGGGGGATTTAAAAATGAGATAAAAATGGTAGTTTGCGATGCACAATTCATGTGGAATGCTGAAAAGAATAATTTCGTAACATATCCAGTATGTTTTTTCATTTACCATTGAATATATTGCGATATTTTGAACATCAAATTAAGGATAACGAGGTAGCCTGAACTTGATAAAAAAACATATATCATGCGTTTCGTTAAAATATTACATGCAAATGCTTTTTGAAAATGAAATAACTAATAAAAACAGCATAAATTATTCGAGCAAAAAAATGAATGGAGTTGACCACTGTGCAAAAAGAACATTGGAAATTCACCACAGCTCGTGGTGTATATGAGAGATTCAAATTTTGGCGGTTATCGTTCTTTTTAGTTCTTCGTGAAACTTCAATAGTAACGAAACAAAATTTATCTACCAATGAACCTTGCCTCATTTATGTTTAAAGCAATACACGTAATCTTCGAATGCTCGTAAATCACACTCAGCAGCAATCGCAAGTCTTAGCCCGTTAATCCAGTTTGTTCTTTGCTCCTCGAAACCCTGGATCAATAAATTGTACGGGGATAGTGATGGAAAATCAAACCCAGCGTTGTTAAAAATATTATATGTGTGTATAAGTATATTTTCTGTTCCTTTTTTGTATAACTATCAACAATTACGCTACGAGAAAAAAAACATAACACATGTGTCTCGGACCTATCGCACTAGACAAATAAAAAACAAAAAAAAAACTTCCACTACATCCTAAAAGGCATAGTAAAATTCGTGTTTTTGTTGCTCGGGGCACGCAGGAAATGTGGGGTGGGGGGAGGCGAGTCCGCCCCATCCCGGTTCACTTTTTCGCAAACTTGGCCTTCGACTCGTCCGCCACCCACGACTGCTTGTGGACGTTGTACAGATGGCCGAGCAGCTGGAACCGGCGCGGGAACCGCTTATCACACTGATCGCACGGGAACGGCCGCTCGCCGGTGTGCGTGCGCATGTGCTCGCCGTACGCGAACTGGCTGCGGAACTGGCGCTGGCAGATCTCGCACGCGATCGACGCCTTCTGCCGTTCGCGTGTGCGCCCGCGCGACCGTATCCGGTCCTGGTGGGCCGCCAGCAGGTGCTCCTTCAGCTGGTGCAGGTTGTTCTGGTCGGCGCCGCAGATGTAGCACGCGTACGAGCGCCGCTCGAGTGCGTCGATTTCGTCCTCGTTGCCACCGTTCGCCAGTAGTGCCGCCGCGTCCGGTCCCACCGCGGCAGGGTGAAGGGCTGTTGGAGCGGAGGCAGCAGTGGCCGCGGCAGCACCACCGAGGGATGAACCGGCGGCACACCCATCCGCCGGCACACCGAGCGCACCGCCCATGTGGGTGCGCATGTGCTGCACCAGCTTCGTGCGCCCGGCGAACGTCCGCCCGCACAGCACACACGGGTACTCCATCCGGCGCCGTTTGCTGCTGCCGCGCGACTCCAGCGAGTCCGTGCTGCGGCGGCGCACGCACGGTAACCGGTAGTCCTGCGGCGCATCCTCCTCCCCCTCTTCCGCCGCCGTATCGTCGTCCGAGTCGGACGAAAACGGCTGCTGGTGCTGGTGCGGATGCTGTTGCTGCTGGTGTTGGTGCCGCGCCCGCAGCTCCTGAAACATCGCGTACAGCAGCATCTCCCGCTGGTCGTCGACCGCGGGCGGCGGGGGTTCACTCTCGGAATCGTCCGAATCGTTGCGCAGGAATAGACTACGCACGTACGACACCTCCGGTCGCTCGGGTGCTGGAGGCTGGTGCTGCTGCTCGGGGCTCAGATCGGACATGGAGGCGGTACGGGCCAGCAGAGCCGATGCCCGGTGCTGCAGCAGTATCGAGCGCAGCTGAGACGCGAGCGGCGTTTCGCTCGCGGAAGGCACGGTGTTGGTTTCTTCCTTCGCCCGGCCCAGCGACAGCGGGGGCGACGGTGTATTGGTGGCACTCGGCGGGGGCTCGGGTTTGGCGATGCGGTGGCAGCGTTGCGTCTGGCAGCTCGTTCCCTCCAGCGGGGGCTGCTCCAGCGACGTCGTCCCGCTCCCATCGAGCAGCATCCGTTTCAGCAGCGAGGACGACGACAACGAACAAGAGGTGGTGGAAGACGAAGTGGTGGAGGTTCCACCGGGAGGTCCTTCCGTGGCGTTGGTATCGATGGCGCTCTTCGCAGGCGAGCGAACGCTAGCAGACGGCGATGTTGCCACGGTGGCGGCCTGTTGTTGCAGCAGCATCTGCTGCAGAAGCGAGGGTTTAACGTCCTTCTCGTCGTCGTCGTCGGGCAGCGGTTCGTCCTGCTCCTCCTGCCCGTGTGGCGTCCCGGACAGTGAGGGTGGTGCGTGAGGCGGAAGGTGTGGTGTTTGCCGCGGGGATTCCGGTTCCGTGTTCGGGGACGATCGGCTCGTCGTGGATTCACGCGTCTGCAGCAGTATACTCCGTAGGATGGAGGATGCGCCCCCTTCCACCAGGGCGGCGGCCGGCCCCGCTCCTTCATCGTCCTCCTCCACCCGGTGGTCCGGCAGAAGTGGCAACGGTTCACTTTTTATCCGTATCGCCGGCACCACCATCATCACCGCCTCCTGCTGACTGCTTTCGCCACCGCCACCGCCACCACCACCAACCTCCGTCCGCCTGTGGTGCTTTTGCTGCTCGTCTTCCTCACTATTGTTGTTATTGTTGTTGCTGCTACTGGTGCCCTTCCGCTGGCCCCTCAGCCGCTGGCGCTCCGTCCGCAGTATCTGATCGTTGGCGAGACAGCGCCGCCGGTACTGATAAAATTTGTCGAGCGTTTCGACACACTTTTCGCAGACCTTCGCCGGGTAGTCCTCCTCCAAGGTTATCTGAGAACGACGTGCAAAAGAAGCAGAAGAAGAAGAAAAAGAACGTGTGAGTAACAACGTGAAACAAAGTGCCCGTTTTTAGTTGTGCGTGAACGAGGGAGAGAGAGAGAGAGAGAGAGAGAGAGAGAGAGAGAGAGAGAGTGCGCGAATGTGTGTCGCGAAGGGCATGCCGGCGGGTGAACGGTCGTGCAGGAGGTCGCCATCGCACACGGCACAGGGCCGCGTCCGCCGTCGTCACCACATGGGCACAAAGAGAAGGCGCGAACGAGAGCGTGTATGCGCGCGCGCGCGCGCGAGTGCTCGCCCCAGTTGGCCTCGACTACGTACGTGGAGTAGCGACTTCGAATGCGCTTACGCTGCTGCACATCAGGCGCACATGCACACACACACATACCCGGCACGTCTCACGGTGGGATAAATGCAGCGAGCGGATAAAGCTGCCCAACACGAAAAACAGCTGTTCCCGGTAGGCAATACTTGATTGAAGTAGCTGCAGTGCAGCATTCCTGTTATGTAGATGGCATACCGGTTCACGCCAACGTGCCTAATCAGCCCGAAAGTATGCAATGTGTGAGTAACATGCTTTATTACCGCCTATTTAACCATTATTGTATATTATTCCTTACAGATGGCATTTTTTGGTTGTAAATTTCACAATTAGCCTTCACAGTACGCAATAAGCAATGTTAATAAACGGCTTAAAAGACATATTGTATCTTGTCGAAACATAATTGGGTAAGATTTCTTAGTGTTTCGACATTTAAGTCTTCCGTTTGCTCGAAAGCAAACCAAATGAGCGCACGTGAATCATATTCGTAAGTGAAAATTAAATTCCCTAGATAACATGGCATTTCATTGCCATTCTATCCTTATCTATTGACGATCTTAAAGTGCGTGCCCCAGTTTTGAAGATATCTCCTACGATATGAGCAAGTTTGCGGACAAATAAATGAAAAAAAGGTCTTCTCAACGGTTGAAACGCATATTTCAAAGCTAAAATCTTAGCAACCGTAGGCGAAACTTTAACCGAGAGGCGCCATCTATTGACGGGCAATGACACTAACCATTTGTAATGGATTTTTCTTACATTTTTCAGATTTTTTAAAAATGTTTTGTGTATTCTGACTTGCCGGGACCAAGGCGAGCGTATCGCACTAAAGTAATTTATGACATTTAACCAGATACTGCCTGATGAATCCAAATGCAAACCTGACCGTTGATGGGAACATTCGTCGGATGTTAGATCCATCCTAACCCTTATTTTAGTATGACGACGAGAACCTGAGTAACTTGGGTTTTTATAGAGTCATTCATCAAACTAGAGAATATGGAAGAAGTAGAGAAATATCGGAAATTTGACTCGTGGCGAGAAGTTGGGTGAAGACCTAAAGATACTAACTCCGATCGTGAAGAAAGATACGCAGCAAGTACTGGAATACTAAATTGGACAAATTTTGTAACAGCAATACAATACATATCGAGCTTTATAGATAATAATGTTACTTCTCAACATTTCATCACGATCCGTAGTCACGTTTGTAAGATCTAGGCTAGTCGTAATACCGGTGCAGGTCAGGCGAATTCGTGAGATCAGCTCAAACGTTACAGTTTCTTGTAAAAGAGCTGTTCTATAATGCACTATGAGGTCTCAACAATTGGAAACTTTATCAACAGTGTTGTGACATACTTTTACAACGATAAAGGCAATAACTGTTCAAGATTATCTTCTAAAACATGACTCTCTATCTTAGGGCAACACTTGATGGCTTCATTCTTTGTAAACTAAATATTGCAGTACATTTTTCAAAATAATCGATTGAAAAAATATAATATATATGAATATAAATGTACATCGTCCGAGTTGCTACTTTTCAAAAATATTAACACTAAAATGTTATTAAAAACTTTTACAATGTTGAGCTTCGTTTGCATAGAACCGGCTATAGCGTCTTATACTTTCAATAACGTTTTTTTTCCGAAACAAATTGTTAACATATCAAATCTCCTAACGATTTGACAATGTCACCAGTTGTGTGCGAATTATTTTAGTTTTATTATCCCTTTCTTCCCAATTCCTCTTCTTTTTTCGCTCATGAATCCAGCAAAAAGAAGACGTTTTAGGAAGGTGATAGCAATAACGAATTTGTCTTCCTATACGACTAGTAGAACTTCCAACATTTGTTTATCTATTTCAATTCCCTTTTGAATGCTTCATTCGATTCGTTGTGCTTTGTGTCTGGCCACTACTAATTACACATCTACCCAAACAACATAAGTGCAGCGATCATGCACGACGGATGAAATTTTCATGAAATGCCGACTCGTTTCTCCCAACGTGTGCCGCCGGTGTCCTTGAAACGGAACAGGCCACCTGCGTGTGCCTTACCTGTATCGAGGTGCACTCCAGAATCATCTCGATCAGCCGCTCGGTACGGTGATGGGCGGGGTGGTGGTTTTGTTGCTGTTGCTGTGGTTGCTGCTGTTGGTGCGGTACGTGCTGCTGATTGTGACCCTCGATCGGATCGTCTTCCGGATGCACCGGAAACAGACGGCAGCTAGGCTCGTCGCTCGCCGCCAGACATAGACGGCAGCAGGACTCGTACCGGTTCGCCGGGGGCGGCAGCAGCACCTCTTCTTGCGTCATTCTGGTCCCTCTGCCTACGGCTCACACACATTGCGCTCCCGACCACGGGTGGGTGGGTATGGGGTGGGGGGATGTGAGAGAGTTGTTTTTGCGCGATACCCTTAGACGTGCAGCGGCGGCCGTGCCGTCGAGAGCATCACGACGGCCACGTGAACACGATCAAATACAGGCAGGGAGACAGACAGACACACACACACTCACACACGGTGCACTCCCGCGTCGGTGCAGTAAATGCAGTCGGACCACACTCACTCCCACGATGCTCGCCGACTGGCGGAGGTGGCGAAAGGGGTGGAGGAAAGTACTTTCACTCCGTGTGCCGCTCGCACACATACACGTTTCGCGTTTTCGCGAATACCTCTGTCTGTCTGGCTAATCGCGCTCGTTTTGTGAGCGCTTTTTTTTCGCGAGTCGGCTTTACTACGCGTCAACACGTTTGCTTCTCTACACACACAAACACACTATAACACTTCACGGCCTCGATCGCAATGCAATGGATCTCGCAAAAGGGGGTGATCTTCTCAAAGCAAATTGATCGCTGCGCACGCACTCGCTCGACACTCTCGCGTACAAAAAGGATGACGATCACGACCGAACTCGCGTCGTCGCACGTAATTTGCACGCGACAAACAAATGGCGCACTAACACCCCCCGGGGGAAGATCTAGTAGCCCGGCCGCTGTAAACACCGTGGCCCGAGAACCAGCCAGCGCAAACGAGGGGGGTAACTAAGGCAACGGCTCGGCGGTGCGACGCGGCATTTGCGTCGATAACGAAACACCCCTGGCTGGATGGCTGGGTGTGTGTGTATGTGTGTGTCTCGGATGGCGCACACTTCTAATCCCGGGCTGTTTTTGCACGGCGAAAGAGAAATGGAATAGGGCCACCTTTCTCGCGCGGGGCTGGCAGTCACTTTCCACGAAGACAGATTGCGCTACGACTAACTACTCGGCCCGCTCTATGTGCGCGCCTGCTGGTGCTGCTGTTGCTGTTGCTGCTGCTGCTGCTGCCTGCTCCGTCGCGATGGTCGTCATCGATGGTTAAGGAGGCCTTGCTTGTTGTTGCCGTTGTTGGTTTTGTCCTCCGACGTTCGTCGCCGTCGTCGTCGTCGTTGTCCGTCGTAGTAGAATTCTCTTTCACTCCTACCGCCAGTCGTGCCTTCTCTTTCGCGTACACGTGCGGTGACCTCGAGCGGTCGGTGAGTTCGCCGTCGCGCTGCTGCTGCCTTTCATGCGTTCCAACAACGCGCGGCGCCAAGTACGTTGACGGGGTGGCCTAGAAGGTTGCGCTGCTGCTGCTGCTGCTGTGGTGTTGTATACTACTACAGGCGCACCGCGGCTCACCCACCCTTCTTCCCGATCCGCTCTCACACACTCGCGCTCAGGTCAATAACAAATAAATGTCAAATTTATTCACCACACCCGCGCGCGCGCGCACGCTCCCGCTTCCACCTCGCACAAAGCTTCTATCTTTCAATCTCTCTCTCCCTCTCTTTCCTGCAGCCAATAGAACCAGCGCGCAGGAATGGCAACGGCGGCCTTCTCCTGTGTGCCCCGCACCGAACAACAAACCAATACGTCACCAACAATATTATGCTACACCGCCAACATAGGCCACATATTATTCGCCCTCTCCCGCTTTCGCACGCACTCGAATTTGATGCCCGAAAAGGGAATGTGTGCGAACCGAAAAACAAACAACACACGGTGTGCGGCGCGGCGTGTACGACGTGTCACGGCGGGGATGCACGGCTGCTCCTGCTGCTCTGCACATATGCATGCGGTTTTGCACCACCGCCGAGGTCACTACCCGTCGACTGCATCGGCTAGCGCCAGCCCGCGGCAGGATGCACTTTGTAACGGGGCTGAATTGGTACCGCAAATGCGCGAACGGATGGAAAACACACGGGTACGGCACGGCTTTCGCACTACTGCTGCTGCTGCTGGTGCTGCTGTAGTAGACCTCCGTTCGGTTCGTTGACCTCTTCTCACTCGCTGATGATGTATGTGCTTTCACTTCGGCGATGTGTTGGTAGGGTTTTTTTTCCGTTGAGCTGAGCCAACATGAAAGACGGTATGGTAGTGCTGTATTTCACTGCAACAGCCATGATGGCTATTCAGTTTGACAGATGGTGAACACGGCTCTGTATGCTTTGGCTTGCGGTAAACAATTTTTATAACTTTTTGTGCATTTTGTTTTACTAGTTTTGGTCTATTAAGATCTTAAATGATTCCGTAGTTTCTATGAACAAGAAACGATTGGCAGTATCACAGGTTGAGTAGACTTTTTAATGTCAAATTTGTTTTCGAAACATCTACATGTGCTAACCTGTGCGTTGACATCAACTCATCGCATTTGACGTACCGGTTGTTTTGATAAAATCGTTCGAAAACATCGTTTGCCGACAACTTACGATAATTTAGGACAAACGCAATGTTAGTGTACAGCTTTTATAGTTTTAGAGGTGATGTTGCTTGTTATCGAACTGCTGTGCGTTAAATGTACATTGCTCCGAGTAGATTCCGGTTGTTTTACCTTGAAATCAAAACATGCATAGTGGTGAACTTGTGGTGAATATAGTTAAGTACCAATTACACGGTACAAATCCAGTTCCTCATTGCGAAAGCAAGTTGTAAAATGTGCAACAAAGCTCGTAAACTCCAAGCGCTATCCATAAAGTGTCCAAAAAAGTGAAAGTGATCGTAATCCCGAGTATCTTTGGATGTAAACTGGGGCGAGTTCATGTCGGTCATCCGGACATTACAGGGGTTGGTTTTTACAAGAACATACCACAGGAAATCTCTAATCAATCAATGAAAGAAATGACGGATACTGATCAATGTTCCATTAATTGCAGGATAAACAATATTTTACTGCTTAAACAAGATAGAGGCTGCTTAAAGGTGTCTGAGATCAACAAGACATCGTTGGCAGTGCATGGTAAGTGAACAAATTTGTAAGATCATTAGACTTTTAGGATGTAACAAAATAGCTAAACAAAACTGCAAAGTTTGCTCATACAAACCCGTTCTCAGGATGTTCGCAGCAGACGCCCAAATGCAATATAACTCTTCAAGCTTTCATATTAACACTTCTAAATAAGTTTATTCCGTGTTCTGCTCTGGTGTCCACGTATAATGCACATTCGTTTACACCAGCCCAATGCTATCATACATTGTGTTAGTTTCTGTATCGTTTACACCACGCACACACCCACACGGTACAGGATTCTACTGATCGTTGCATGGTGAAGTTTATACTGATTATTTTTCGCCATCTGTCGGGCTGCTTCCGGTCGCCCGGTCCGGTGCCGTGGTAAAATTCGCGTACATTCTACTACCAACCAATGCCGCCCGCTTTAAGTGTGTCTGCTTATGCTGCAGCTATTGTTCCTAGGTTGTTTCTAAAAGTCTTACCAGTTTCTTACAGCGTCTACAACTTTGTTCTACATCTTCTTGTGTAATATTTGCCTCTATGCAGTACTCCCACGTCCGTTGCGAGATGGTTGGTAAATCATGTTACATTACTTTGGTTACGGTTAAGACATTTTTGGCTCTGCCCCACTCACTTGCACCAACAGCTCTGCATCCTCCTCTGACTAGATTGGTTCGGGAACTGGTACGAAAATTGAACACGATCCTGCCACTACTCTGTCTTTGCGGTTTGCACGTCGGCAAAATGGAAGCTTTCAAACAGAAGTCGGTTTGAGCGGGAATTATCATACGGGGCTGCCGAACCGAGTTGCTGTTCTATACTTAATGGTCTAACGGTCTACTTAAGTTTTGTACAATACTATCGTGAGCAAAGTAGGCGCTGCCTCTCCTTGGCTTCATCATAACAAGTTGGAAATACCTACGCAACTGACTACTGTGTGTGAAAATAATTCTCAACGTAAGCACTTAACGTAAAATCAGGAAACGATAAATCACAATGCTGCCTCCCCCCCCCCCGTGCCTAATGTGCGTCGTAGCGTCCAAGGGCCGCGTACACCTCGGCACGCTTTTCGTCGATTGCCGCGTGCATTGCGGGGCTGTACGGATCGAACTGCAGGATGCGTTTCTTGCGCCGATAAATTCCCTCCTTGCGCATTAGCGCGCACGCCAGCAGCTCCTGTAAGTAAACGGTACGAAAGAACCTCACGTCAGTGTATGGCTATCGCTTCCAACAACAAACCCCGAACGCACCTCCTCCGTGGAGTAGTTGAGGAACTTGAGAATACTGCGCAGTGTGCCTTCGACGTTTTCGACCAGATCGTCGTAGAAGACTAGCTTCACCTCGCCGGTAAAGTTTTTCGCCCACGAGAGATTCGTTTGTTCCCATGCCCAAAGTTTATTTTTTACAAATTGAGTCCAATCTGAAACGAGTTTGGTAGATATGAAGTTGGGTGTCAAGCTAGTTGCCGCTGGTTCCGCGACGGATTCCAACGTCCGACTTACAACGACCCTTGGTCCGTCGGTAACGGTCTGGTGAGGCGAAGCCCACGTGGCCACCGGACTGGCGATTAAACTCCGCCAGAATCGCCCGCTCCGGATCGCGTATCAATAGAATCGCCTTTGTGTATGGGGCCCATGCGTGCGGGCCCCATTCGTGCGTTTTAACTACCAGGACCTGCAAAACAGGAGAAGAAGCATATAAAACAAGTTAGTCGTCTGTATCGGAGGTCGGTGTGATAATGCTTTTATGACCACTTTCCGTGTGGTTTCTGTGCGTCGCATGGGTGTGTTTATTTGAGTTCGTGTTGGATGTTTATAAATATGAGCTGAATCATTGGATTTTTGTCATTGGATTGGAAATAAGCAGAGGAATCCAATTACTTGGAGTCCGACAGCAAAACCATAGATAATGAACGTTCAATTGTTGTTATAAGTAAATCCAAGCAGAATGAGCAAACCTGAAATAGTCCGCTAATCAATGTATATAACAGTTTCATTAAAACTGTTAGCAAAGAACTGGAAAACGGACTACTGAAAGCAACACTTCAGTAGCTAGTTTCGAACTGTATTGTTCTGAAAATAGCGATCCAAACAGCTTGTTGGCTGTGCTTAGCATCAATAATTAGAAGCACACTGGAACCGAGGCTCTTATGTTCTCGGATGAGGGATATTATCCCTTCACTATGATCTATTCTGCGACAGGCGTTGGTATTTGCGTATGATTATAAAAAAAATGCATTTACATTAAGGGTGCGTTGGTAATGTTGGTTCTATTTACCCTATTCATCTATCGTGTAAATATTTATTCTTTTCCCCATTCTTTACACAGGTTGCCAGCAATGTCTGCCCAACCGTCCCTCACTGAAGTCTATGCGAAGTAACGCGCGTACGTAAACAGCAGTATGTATCCTGGAATTGTTGTGCTTTGAGAGCCCATTAGGAGCGTTTGGTTTTGCATGACCTTCCTGGTACGGGCGGGCGTTTTCACTGTTCACCTGGTGAGTCTTTAGGGGCTGGCTGTGCATCAGAGAACAGTACCGTTTATTTTCTGTGCGCAACCGGAAATGTATACCCTGTGGGACCCTATCGGTACGTAACACACTCGTTGACAGTTTGTTTTAAGGCGTTCGTTCCTTTCGGAATGAAATTTATAACCCCCACCCCTCGTCTTGAAGCGACACGGTTTCTACTTACCGAAGAGTTGGCGACACTCTCCGCCGGGAAACCGCTTTTGAGGAGCCCATAATCTTTGTACACACTACCGGTGAAGATGCCTGCGGATGTACGGAACGAGCGGTCTTATTAACGGATTTATCTCTTCTCCAGCGGTGCGTGCGTGCCACTTACCGGTAGCCTGCTGGAGCAGATACCGCAGCCAGGTGTTGCCACTGCCCGGGAACGACACGAGCGCCGTCAGTTCCGGCTTTCCGGCGTGGTGCGCTCCCTTCGTGCGCCACACGTCGCTGCTGCGTACGCTATCACTATCGGCTAGCTTACCACTAGGTGCGTCACTGTTAGGCCGTGCGGGATGCGAGGAACTGCCGGATGCGGCGGCGGCCGACGGTACCGCGGCGGTCCCATCGTCCGTCCGGGCACCGCCGGCCCCTGCTCCCGGTGCTGAGTGTAGGTTCTGGTTGTTGCTGTTGCCACTGTTGCCACCGCCACCAGCACCGCCGCTAGTGCCGTGGTAGCTGTAGACGCTGAACTTCTTGACGAAATGGCCGGGGAAGGTTTGCAGCAGCTTGGGCGGCTTGCGGGGCGCACGGACCGGCGCGTCCAGGTAGTGGAGCTCGGTGCACCACTGCAGCGGTGGCTTCTTGCCCATCAGGCCCATGTCCCGGTTGCGGATCGTCTCGAACTCGCCGTACCCGCGCGGCCCATGGACGCCGCGCTTCTGCTGCGGGCCCTGCAGGCTTACGAACGACAGGAACAGTATGCCGCCGACGTACACCAGTATGGTGCCGGCCACCCCAAACAGTCGCCAGCCGCGCAGTGCCATGGCCGCATTATCGCATCTGAAACGGGGGTTGTGAACCGAAAAAGAAATGGAAGCGAATGATGAAACAATGGTACGATTGCGGCTTGCGCACAGCTTTTACGGGTAGCGTCGAATCGCGGAGATATGGATTTAATTTAGCCACGCTTCGAACGCGTCCAACCAATAGCAATGCGATGGCCAAACAGTCCGGGTGCTAGCACGCGACCGTAGCGCGCGCTCCATCAAGATGGCGATGCTATCTACTTTATCCGATTAATGGCGTATGGGTTGGTCGGCAATCCGTCGAAATGATGGCCCAGGTCGCGTCAAGGTCACCACCTTTGAACGGTGGTGACTCATCCGCGCGCAAAGGGTTGCTATTTGTCACTTTAACGCACGTGCTAACGAATGGTTCATTTTTAAAGACACTTGCGTTCCGTCCCAGTGGCAGTGATGATGACGGGGTGGTAAAGGGTGCGAAAATTTGCTGGCAAGTGCAACCTCGCTATTCCCCCAATCCATTTGATGCTGCAGTCGTGTCGTGCCAGACAAACCTGACGAAGCTCGATAAACAAACCCACCTTCGCTGCGTGCGGTACGCGGCGGGGGTAATTATTGTCCGGTGTGTTCGGGATGTGACGTGACTCGGTGAGTAGATGTTATATGCGGGTGGTAATTATGAACGACTGTTTTCGAGCGGGAAGTGCATTCGAGTGACGCCCGCCAGAAATGGGTCGAGAGATGGTTGCTGGCAAGGGTGCTGCAAGTGCTAATGGTTCGTTCTGTGATGCATGCAAATTGATAGAATTCGTGCCAGTGCAAGTGATGTAGAATGGTAGCGGGAAGCTTTCAAATACTGAGGGGAAATCATTAATAGTTGAACCGTTACATCGACCTGGCTAATCTGTGGTATATCCACAAACCTTGGCATTGATACGAATCAGCTGCACCTGAAGCAGCTTTGACTGTTCTAACGCATATCAGTACTTCCGTGTTACTTCTTGAGCGATGTAAGTTCAAACAATATAGGGATAATGATCCAATAAGTAATTTTTGGAAAAAAAAGCGCAGATTTATACCTTATTTTCTGTAAAAAGGCCGCGTACTTGAATAAGCAACCGCAGCTTGAGTTCAGTGCAGTTGAACAGTAAGCAGATTTTAAAATAAATACAGACCCAAAAGCAATGTTTCATATTCACTTTTCTCTCTCTTTTCTGCTGTTCTTTTCAGATCGCTATAAAATCGAGATAGCAAGAACTACGAATACTCGAAGAGCACCTTTGTTGTATTTTGTATATAGCATATTACATGTATAGCTGATGTGGCCAATTCTACTTGTTATATTCAATTCTTTTTAAGATATAGATACATGAGGCACAGGATCTCCAAGGCCAGCCTGTTGGGCTTCTGAGCATAGGATAAAAGGGGCGCTTTGAGCTTCGGACGCCGAAATAAACCGAAGAAGTATTAACACAAGAAATGCAATTGATCAAACTTCTTCTTCATCGGGGTCCAATCCATCCAGACATGCTTTGACGTCGAGCAAAGTTAAGACCTGTGAAACAAAAGAGAAAACGAGACAAAAAAGCCAAACACTATCGTTTGGCTCTCCCCAACAAGTCTCTCAGAAGCCTCGTTGCACCGGGAACCGTTGGAAATTATTTGAAAGTTGCGATTCTTATTGGAAGGGCAGCACCATCTTCAAACGTAAAAGCTCAGATGTTGCTTCTATCGTGTTTAAAGGCAGAGAGCAAGAAATGGTTCTGCCTAGGATGCGAAAAATGTTGGAAAGGTGGCAGCATCTGGAAACTTGATCGCTCTGCTAGCTATTATCAGCACTGAAGAAATAACCGCCACAAAGTGTCTGCGTGGTAAGCATAAGCAATGTGTTTGAATTAATCACACAGTGTGTTGCCGTCGAAGCGAACGCTGTACTCTTTGTCCCTTTGGAGGTGAAACATTGCAACAAATTATTCCTGGGCATTTTATTGATGAACTCAAACAACGTACTGTGTTTAAAAGAAAAAAGACGAATCAAATACTACAAGCCTGCATGCTCATATTGGTTGTTACATAATTACAAGGAAATGTAGATAATTTAATTATTTTAATCAAATCTTAATTCAAACACTTAGATCAAAAACTTAATTATATTTGTTCATCTCTGACAAAAAATAAATGAAACTTGGAATTGAATTAACATATCCTTTAAATTGTCTGCTATTACATTCTAGTTACACCAATGCACCCAGCTCGACCTTGCAGCGACCCTAAGCGAACAAAACACGCCTGCATACTCTCGTCGTACAGTTGGAGACGGAAAACCAAAAAAAGGACAACTTTCTAACAAATTTCTAACTAGCCCCGTCGCGAGCGGACTATGCAAATTTATTCAAACGATGCATCACACACCCGGACACCCGTTCCGGACGCCCGCGTGTATGCAGCCGCGGCCATTACAGCGAATGGTGTTTAAAGCGGGACCGCGGACCGCCGGTCCATAAAAGTTGCCCAGCCCAGGAATGTGCACCACTAAACGGGGTGCCAGAGCTTTCCTTCAGTCGTGCGGAATCGCTCCCGTAAAGCGTTGTCCGTTCAGGCACGGCACGAAAGTGCGTCGTAAAAGCGCAGCTGGCAGAGATTTCGATTCCGCTGCAGTCGGCACTTGCAGGCACTGTTGCAGACATTGGAGGTTGCAGTTCAGTTCACTTTACGACCTACGCTAGGGGGACAACCGTTGCAGGGAGCTCCGTTGCCTTACAATTGGCCCAATTAATCGCATAATATTCGAAGTTGATGTGTAATGGGATTATATACTCCCGGTTTGCTTAACGATGAGAGCATTGAGCTTTGCTCATTTCAATCCATCGATGCGGTACAGCTAGTATGCATAATGGTATAGAAAGGATATAGGAAAAAGGATCGAAAACAGAAACGTACAGCGCAATGTACCACGAAAAAGCGCATCAATCATCTCCCCACTCGTGCGTTTCATTTGTCCAAAAGATTCGTTTTCACCATCTAATTATGATACAAAACCATCCACCCGGTGAATGGTCGTCGTCGTCGTCGTCGCAACATCCGGAAATCCAACACCACCACCACCGCAATAGGGGTGGAGTGAGAGCGCATCCATTAAATAATCCAGCCCGAAAGCATCAATCTTTTTCCACACATTCGAGACACCACATTGGAGGCGGGAAGAGGTCGCTCCCACTGCCAACAAAAAAAAAAACTCGTTGGCCATCGGCCCAATACACCACCGATTAGGCGATAATTTGCGATACGATCGATTTTTGCGTGGCCTTGTGATCCGGTGCAGCTGACGGTGGGCTCCGAAATCCGCCGTTCCAAGGTATCAAACATGTCAGCGGCGATGACAGCTTCCTGCGTGGACAGCGGGTGTTAAAGTGTCCCGGTTTCCATTAAAACACCCCACAAAAGGAGCCAGCAGTGGGAGGAAGCCAGCCGCCGTGCCGTGAAAGGGCTTCGGTGGGAGTCGTTTTGAACATAAAAACACACCCACACATGCATGCAGAGCAGCAAAATCTCAGCAGCCATGGGATCATCGTTGCGCATCAATAGTGGCGCTGCAGGCCATTGCTTTTATTATCCGGGATGCTTTTTTCTCGCTTCTGTTGTTGTTGTACCCAGGGATAATAATGAACTAGTCAAAGGATGCGCCTCAAAGGACGGGTTTGGGCTGTTGTGGTGTCCATCGACGTTGCTGTTGTCGTTGCTTTCGTGTGCCGTGTTTCTGTCACACAGCCCGAGGTGGCGGGTTGTACTGAAAAGCCATCGCCATCTCCCCGTACCGTCCTCCAGCGGGTCTGTTCGAGGGTCGTGTTTCGTAGGCCCGCCTGCTCCTGGCGGGAGTGAAGCGAGCAGGAGTGTACGGCGGGAGCGGGCCGTGTTTGTTATGTGGTGTTTTTCCGGACAAGTACTGTTTACATTTCAAGCACATCGCTTGCGCTCTGCCAGCGTCTGCAGGAAACACTAAAACACTTCACTCGCTCACCCCACGCGGACGATCGTTCCGGCTGGAGACTGTGCCAAGGTTCCTCGCACCGGAAACTTTACCTCGAAGCTCGAAGGAGAGGACCCTCCATTGTTCAACGAGCGTTTGTGCATAAGATGAATGTCTGCGTGTGTGTGTGTGCGCGAGCGTGTGGTAAAGCGCACTCGGGCTGCTGGAGACCGAGCACTAAAATCCAATAGGGTTTAATCTGCGATAAGAGCCCGATCCCTATCGTTACCGGCGTGATGGCTGGATGGGGCGGAAACAAAAGGTGACATTTGCTGCCGAAATGCTTTTAATCAAATTACGCCTGGCCTGGGGGTGCCCGGGTTGGAGGTTTCGCTTTCTACGGTGCAAGCGTTTTCAACATTGCTTATGGTGTCTAACATGCGGGGATTGTTTTTGGCGCATACAAGCAGTCTTAATGCGCAGTCTTAACCGCATTTCCATAGCATTTTGGCATTACTTTCTCTATAAATAAAAATTGAAATCCTGGGAAACCTTCAGGGTTAAAATAAAAAAAAAACCCACTGGAAAAATCAGAAAGTCGTGTAAAATTAGAATATTCTTTTGAAATTACGATACCCACCAAGAGATGGCGCCACTCAACCTGAGTCGTAGCGATACATTTTATGTTTTAGTATTGCTCTTAGTGGGCAATGATTATATCTTAAACATATTTTTAACGATAAAAAGTTTGCAAAATTGTCATTCAACTAACTCCTCTTTAATAATTAAAATTATCATTAATTAAATGTTTGGAATAATGGAGATAAATTTCACAACTGGAACTACAGCTAGTTTGACATTTAGTCTTAGTTGTTTATTCTGGTTTAAACTGTTTGAGTACTATGTGTTTGTCAAGCATAACTTTGAAGCTTTCGTAACAGTGTCAAGTCGTTTTTTTGTCTAACAGTGATGAAGTTATGACGATTTTCTAGCAGGAACTTGAACTGGATCCTGTGTGACACTGTGTCCATAGATTCGTCCCAGCAGCAAAGATAGGAAGCGTTCATCAACAATTTCCGATTGAAAGTCTTCAACAAGCAATAAAAGCAAAGGAAACCAAATGAACTGAAACAGCAAGCAAACTCGACTAGCTACCGAGCGGGCCTGCAATTATTCTAATACCCATAATTTCTACCACATGGTAATTAATCGCATCATGTCGGGTTTTCCGGCCCGTCCTAGTCACATCCCTTAGCCCAGGCTGCGTTCACCCCCGTCTGCCCACTCCAATCCGCAAAGGGACTCGCCGGGTGGCGCGCACATAATTCTATCCCCATTTGCCCCAATGGAGAATGCAATTAGCACTGGTTACCGGGATCGAGTCGCTGTGCACGCGTGTGTGCGCTCCGTTTTGCATGCGGCGAAATGTCAAACCAAGACGAACTATTTCGAGCAATTCGTTTCGCACACCGCCGTACGACCGTACGATGCTTAATTTCCAGGCCGACCCGAACGGCTCGTAGCCAAATTCCAAATTCCAAACCCTCGGCTCGTTACGGCGAAATCGAACGGAACCCCGGATTGCCGGGGATCTCCCACTCCTACTGCTGTCAGCTGTCGGACGGGTTGAAGTGGATTATCGAACCCGGTGACAGGGGCGATCGCCGATTTGGTGACTTCTTTTGGATCTGTTTTTTCGCCTTCTTCGTTTATTTGTTTTGCGTTACTGTTCAATTCCCAGCCGTCGATCCGAGACCGCGCCGGGTTGATCGATCCCTTGGGGTGGTGCGTTTCTGGCTGGAAGGTTTTGCTTTCTGTCAGACAATTTGTCATACTTATTGCTGGTCGGCTACACTGGCCGGGTGTGGCTGTTGAAGTATTTATATTGCAGCAACATTCCATATTTGCCGCGTCCGGAGTCGCCAGGAGTAAGAGTAAAAAAGCAGAAGCTAGTAATGTTTAAGGGTGAAGAACCTATTGCGTAAAGGCTTAAGATTTTGTCTTAAAGCAAACAAAAAAAACAATCGATTCTGTTCCACGACACTGGCCTATTTTTGGATGCTTTACGTATCAGTTTGTTATCGCACTCTTACTAAGGTTCATGTTGTAAGGAAGAAAACTTTTAGGCCTTCTTTTTTTCTTAGACAGAACGACCTCATGTAGGCTTAGTTATACCCGTAACTAGATAGTCAGTTCTGTAATGTTTGTTAATAGATCAAAAAATGAAAAAAAATTGTTCAATAATGTGAATAATAAAAAATAAATGATGAACAATGTTTTTCTTATTTCAAAACGTGTAAGTTCGTTGATGTCAACCTGATCCTGGCAAAGCAACCTAGATGTATGTCTGGGCCTGTCATTTCTGGCTTTCTTTGACCTAAGTTATACCCGTTAAGCCTAGATAGTCGGGTTCTACGTACGGGGGTCCAATTGAGATTCGAACCCACAACCTGTGGTGTGTAAGATCGTGCGGTTGCGCCCAGGACCACATAACCACACACTTCGTAGATGTTTGTCCACGCCTAGAGGAAGACATGCCCCGGGCACTTACTCTGGCTGTTTAATTGGACAGATAATGCAAATGATTGATGCACGTATTAAATAACCGAAACCTCCATAGGCAAATTTGTTACGAAACCACCCTTAAACTCCCCCCCCCCTCTCCTGCCTGTGTACACACCAAGACACACCAAGTGCACGGAACAGTAGTCTGGTGCCGATGTATCTATTTACTGGAACAGTGACAATAGGTCTAATAAATCATCCGAGCGGCGTCTTCGGGGTGTTAGCACACGGGGGGAACGGCAAAGAATCGCCGGGGACAATCGCCTGCCCGCCTGGGACCACTGGGTGGCTGGAAGGAAATCTGCATGCGCACACGCGGAATAAGGGCACCGTTGTTATGCCAGCATCCGGATAAGTGGCTAGCTCGGCTACGGAAGATAGGCACGATCGAGTGCATGATAGAGGCAAAAGGAATAAAAAAGCGAATGTTTCCTCATCCTGGCTTGTTCCTTCGCCTGGTGTGACCCCGGACGGCTCCCAGGGAGGTGGATATGATACTTGCGATGTTATTGCAATTTGCGTCTACTCCCGGGGGTGGGGGTTTGGCATGGCGTTTATTGAATATTTGCCTCACTCCCACCGCCCCAGCCTGTACCGTCACTTTGCATAGCTTCGAACCGACCGACCGACCGACGCTATCTTTCATGCTAATGTGATAGCACAATATGTAGTATTTCTTCCGGTTTGGCGCTTATGTGTCGCCGCCACCGCCGCCGCCGCCGCCGTCGGGAACAAAACGCGCTCGTTGCGAAACATATTCGCAGCCTGCTTCGTTTCTTGCGCCTTCTTCTGCCACGTCCGTTTCGCTGCTTTGTGACAACTTTTAAAATGGCACTCGCTTCTTCTTTGTATATGTGCAGTGTGCTTCATGTGCCATTCGTGTACAGCCATTCGCCACTAGCGGTGGGTGTTTTTATTTTTGCCGTCAAACTTTTGTGCCGCCCAAGAAATGTGTATGCTTTATTGCGAAAGTTTGGTTCGCTTTGATTGATGCAAGTGCGCAGCTGGTGTTTTTGATCTCTGTTGCGATTCGTTTTCGTGCCGGTTCCGGCACAATGTTTCGACATTCTTTCGGAGCAATTCTTCAAACACTTTCAGCGGAATTGAGCGATCGTCGTGTCGATGAAGCTTACAAATGCAATGGCCGCTACTGGTTCGTTATTCATTTCGGAAAGTTACCTATAATAAATAAACATTGCTCCCGGGGCTCGTGTATCGGCCTGTGCCGGCGATGGGAAGCGTGGCTTTGGTCATACATATTTATACAATTCTTTGAATATTACTTTCTTACGACAGACGACGCAAAATCATTTCCAATCGTGTGGCTGCGCCAAATTGTTCTAGGAATGGGATCTAATTTGTGCTCAATTTGATGACTCTTGAAATTACTGCGAAAAAGCGTAGTGGACGTAAAGAAATTGAAGCGCTTTCCTTCAGCTAGTAGGATCATAATTATTTTATATTGTACAGTTAGCTCTATTCTCTTGCTGTGGCCACGAAAATATGCAGTAAACAGTACAAGTTATTTTTCAATTGAAAAATCCACCCCATTACCGCCGCATTGAGTCATGAGAAATCGCTACCGGCTTCATTCCATTACTTTAAACTCCCTCTTTCTCTCTCAGTTTCACTTCTCAGTAAAGACACCCTCCGGGCAAAAACCATCGGCCTCACTTACCGACCGTTACGACTCGAGACGTCATAAAAACCGATAACGATTTATCGTGCCACTCACGCGGTGGGCACGCGGCGCTGGATGCGTTTTTTATTCATTTTTGTTTTCCCAACCATTCGAAAGCGCTTGATGGTTTAACCGAATGGAATCGAATTAAAGAACGCTTTGCGAGCTTGCCCCGAAAGCGATACACTACCGCTGGAGGGAATGTGCATGCTTGCGAGCACTCTCGCACGAACCATTGCCAGCGCACGTGCCCACGGCCGGGTAAGCCACCAGGCGCCTCCATCGCGATTCTTTCACCTGGAATTCATAACGAAAACACCTTCAGAAAAACGAAACCGTATCGGTTCCTAACGAGCACAAACCGAAACCGGCGTACAGCGTCAGCATCGGCGATAACTTTCGCTTCATCGAACGAATTTGTAGCGCCATTATGCTTTGCGGGTACGATTGGGGGTAACTCTTCCGGATCGGAGTTTAGCTCCTAATCCGCCAGACAGGTCGGGTTCGCTTTGGTAGACCGAAGGACAAAAAAAAAAAACGACGTGCTGATGGAGTGGTTTCGAGCTGTTTCATCAACTATCGGCCTACGAGAAGTAAATAACCTCCGCCCGGATTGTGATTTCCCGTGGCTCAAAACCAGAGGGACCTGCGGACGCTTGATTATAATTTGTGACGCAAACGCTCGAAACATATTTCACCGCTCCCACAGCGCACGAATGCTTTGCATATCGCGCACATTTGCGCAATTAATATCACCACGGCATGAAACACCTTCGGAAGCTCTTCTTTTCGAAGTTATTTCCACACCCAACCTTTAAATCTTTTTTTTTTTTGTTCGCTCTGTAGGCAGTTCGCGAGGATGGCCTGTCCCTGTGTTGTTATCCTTCGCGCGTTTATCTCTGCTGTGGACTTCCGGCTATTAATTCAGCTCCCACCGTCTTGACACCGGGTAATTAGAATACTTTTTCACCTGCTTGTACACTGTTGCTATATGTTGGCGATAGGTTAAACGGCAACGCTATCACTCTCTCTCTCTCTCTCCTTCGCGTGCACAACTGTTTGTCCACCATTTGTTTCTCGATGTTCGTGACTCTGCGGTGAGTAGTGACTGTCTGTGGTAATGCAATGTCCTTTTCGTTCCATGTTCCATGTTTGCATGTATCAGACCAACACACGCGCAAACAGAACTAAGACTCACGACTTTGTTGCTTTTTGTGCACTACGAGAACGTGAACTATGCGTTTTATTTCGAACTGCACGTAATTGGTTTGATGTTGCTGTGAAAATGTTGCAGAGTTGGCGGAAGTGATTCAATTTCCGGTCTTCCCTGTAGCTAACCATTCACAAACTATACTGTATGTATATTTTTGTCGGGGTTTTCATTGGAAATGATGCAATGGAAAAATATCCACTGAAATAAAAAATATTAAATATGATATTAATATGAAAACAACAATATTTGTTTATACCAACAAACAATTGTTTACTATTCGCACATCGTAACTTTTTTATGGTGATGAATGTATATCATTGCTAAGCGTGTTCGACAATGGCAGAAATGATGAGTCGGAATAATCTTTTATTCCTTCTTCGTTTTCGTCTCACATTAAACATCATCGATTACAAAATCTGTTTTGCTTTTATACCTTCCTCTCTCTCTCTCTTTCTCTCTCTTTCTCTCTCTCTCTGTTTTTCACTCTCTCTCTCTCTCTATTTCTGTACCGATTTCTTTTTCAAATAAACATTCGATACGGTATGCAGTTTTCTTGGATAATGCTATTTTATCATTGACAAAACACTTAGTACTCTGGTTAGTGGTTAGTACTCTGTGCGCACTAAAAGCATTTACAGGTTGGGGTGTTCCCTCTTTGAGAGCGAAAATCTATGTAGAAAATTAAGAAACTGTCAATATGGTCACATCAAAGTGACTCTCTTGGGAAAGTTTGATTGTATTTTTCGTAAATTTCACATTTTGGTGTATGATTTTTTATACATTTTTATAAATCCATGTTTGTATTACTAAGCTACATAGATATTGAATAAAATTAAATGATTACGTAATTAAAATCACTAATCACGAGCCCTTGAAACCTGTAAAGTGTCACGCGCACGGATTGAATCGTTTTAAGCTTTGCATTCATATCGCTTTTTATGCGTTTCCTACGTATCTGTTCCAATGCACACCATTGTCCACGGTTTCTAGCTGCGTGACCACGCTACGCTTATAACGCCAATACAAATATGACGATACACAAACGCGTAATACCCATCCTGGCACAAAACAGTACCGCGTACGTAATAATAATGCTCTTTATCCGCCGTAGTTATCGTGATATAATTTCCATAAACCGGATAAATGAAAACTAACAACAACAAACCCGCTCCCACCCGTACCCGGATTACGCAATCCTCTTGAGCCCATTGATCTGACGATTAAGCCCAACACCAATCCGCTTGAACCGCAGGTTAGCGGGCTCAGTTATTAGCGAAATTGGGATGGTAATGGCGTAACAGGGGAGCCGTTGTGTCCGTTCCCGGTTCTCCCGACCGTTGGAGCAGCGCTAACAACCTATCTCCCCGGCCCTGTAACTGACCGGACGGACGGCCCACCCGGCAGAGTGTTTCGGGCCCCGTACCTTGCCGTGCAATCGCGGAACCTTGCGGGTATTATGTTTTCCTATTGATTTTCCCCACTGATTTGCAT
The DNA here is from genome assembly GCA_000349145.1 of Anopheles dirus. NCBI lineage: Eukaryota > Metazoa > Arthropoda > Insecta > Diptera > Culicidae > Anopheles > Anopheles dirus. Next base: position 15,709,834 of record KB672868.1, on the reverse strand, counting down.
AGTTTACACGGGAACGCGCGCGCTCGGTGCGTTCGGTTTGGACGTGGCCGAGTTTTCACCCTCGTCCATGGTTCCCTGGTTTTGGGGACGGCGTTTGCGTGGAGCGAGCCCTTCCGGGAAGAGGAGCAGACCCGGGGAAGGTGCTGATTGTTTTAGTTTTGGATAAGCGATGAGCTAGTCCAAGGGCTCAGCGGTTCTACTAATCTGCTTAATGCATGCCCTGGAGGAAGAAAAACCCCGTGAAGTGAACGCCGGCGAACGGTGTGTGTGTGTGTGTGTGTGGCGCATCGATCGGGCCCACCTCCCCCCGATCTTGAAGGGATCCTTATGCTTGCGGTTGATGTTGATTCCGATATTCCGAGGCACGTAGCGCACTCGCTCACCTGTAATCTGAAACGCAGCAAACGGCCCTTCCGTCCGGCTGATAATGGAGAGCCGCTCTCTCTCTCCCCCCGGTACACACGCCGTGGGAAGGTTCTCGAATTTCTTCGCTTTCCTTCGGGAAGAGAAGTAGAGACGACAAGAGCACTTCCTCTCTCTCTCTTTCTCTTATCCACCCCGGCACATGGCACCACCGTGAATCAGGTTTCACGGGAATATGGCTTGGCACACCGTCATCTCGACCATGGTGCAAACATTAAATATCGGGTTTTCGATGCCGATGTCCAACCCCCCCTCCCCCCATGCCCGAAATCTCCCTCCCCCCTCCTCTCTCAGCGTGTGTCGCGCACCGTTTTCTTTTTCGTGCGGTCAAATCGGGCCAGGGATATTAATCACAGACCCTTTCTGGACCGAAGATTTGCGTCGAAACGCACGAACGCACGGACAAAGTTGGTGAAATTTATTATTGAATCCTTAAACAGCTCCAGTGCCGTCGCGGCGTGATCGAGTCGGGGCGAATTCGGTGCTCGGCACGGTGGGGCCGCGTTGGTCCAGCGAAAAAAAACTTTTTCTTCTAAGAAATTGTTATATTTATTATGTTTGTTTTTATTTGTTGTTTACTTCAAGATACATTGTTTTTTATTTCAGATATTTTTTAAAAGTTCATAAATGTTTAGTATATAAATTAATATTACTATCTATGTTTCATCACGATGTTTTTCTTTTATTTCTGCATGATCAAGTGTGTCTGTTTTTCTTATATAGTTCCGAATCGGGAATATTCTAAATTATGTGAAACTACACAATACTTCAGTGCGATACATGTTAAGCGTTACTACACATGAGTTTTTATATAAATGAATTATTCAGAAAGTAGATGATTTATACCTATACTTGTTATAAAATGTTATGAAATTACATGAAATCAATCTATATTACTTTTTTTTTGACAATTTCATGTTGAAGTGATGTTTATAGAATCTTTCATTACGAAATTGATTACGAAACTAGGATACAAATTATGGCACCAACAACAAAAATCATTTCTTTTTCATAGTTCTCTCTCCAATAATTTTCTCGTTTTTTATTTCCAATAATCATTTAATGTCCTATCGACCGTCGTTGTTTCAAATCACGTGGAACTTCGCGTTGATTCCGTTCAAGGATGGGTGGGAATGTGTGCTGTTGCGAAAGTCTTTTAACGATGGTACATACGCACGTGTGTGTGTGTGTGTGTGTTAGGCAACTTCGAAAAAATGGTGTTTATACAGCATGCAACGGCTCACGGGCCGGAGGAAAGCCGAAGTATGTTTTTCTTTCACCCCGTTCCAAACCCATCGTCGGCCGCGGCATAATTCCCTTGTCAACGGCCAAATAACCTTCATCACCGCCGGCGCTCTCGGCGCTGCGTTGACCTTCGATCACTGGCGACCGGCGATCCGGTCCCGAGGAGGAGGACTAGTTTTTCTCCGTCCCCACGACGAACCATTTCCATTTATTAGCATTCGAATTTTTATAGCTTAGCACACGATCCCATTTTGCCACTATTTCGTAATTAATGCGGGCGCCTCCGAGTGCAAGTGCGGGCACCTTTCGGCTCGGAATGGTAATAAACGTGATAACCCACGCAAAGGGTAGCACCGCCTGCGGTACTACCAACGCCCAGCTCGTCGTGATTTTCGAAGACCAGAAGGAAAAGGTGAGGCACACACACACACACACACACACACACACAGGAAAAAAATGAACTCGATAACAGCATAAACTACGGGTTTTTATGGGCTGATAAAATTTCCGATTTCACTCGCCCCCCACCTCGGTGGGACAAAGTGGAAAACAGATGGAGTACGTTCGGTGCTCGAAACGACCGCAGGCAAATAAATAATACTGCCATTAGCCGGCCTGATAAGAAGCCCATTTCCTTAGCAACTAGCCACGAGGATGGAAGACGTTGCCAGGGGGACGAAATTACCGGCCGAAGGAAGCCGATGACCAAAATACCAAAATTACAATTTTATTACGCTTGCTTGGCTCGCTAAGCCGCAATTCGGTTGATATCGTTTCGTCTGAAGGGGGGGGGGGGGGGGGGGAGGACTAACGGAGCGAGAAAGTAATGGTGTAGGTAAAAATGTTCGAATACCTTCGCGGTCGGTGTGCTGGAGGGTATCACACCATTTACGGAATTATAATTTGAACACAGTTAGCCATGATTCTCGAGATTTTTTTTACCATTTGAGATGATTCGAGCTAATGAAGTTCGTTGAGGACAGGCTGCAAATAGCATTTATATTTGTTTTGGAAATTATACTTGCAGCTTTTATGGGTAACTTAGTTTTAGTTAAATTTCTTGCTGTCAAATTTCTTGTAATGTATCATATGTGCATGGTCCAGGATTTTTAAAGAAAGATTGCACAGTTAAATATGGTTTACATATGAAAATGGATATTTCAAAATGGATATATGACTTGCTTTTGCGTTTAGAAATGCTTTCCTTTTTCCCTCTTGAGTTGTGAACACCTTTTAACGAGACCAGATTGGCTTTCTTCCAAAATCGTTCATGGCTTAGAACAAGTGTGTACATAGCAGGACCAATATAAGCACGTATTCAGATGAGCGAGGTCCCCCACTATGGTACTAGGTCCCAAAAAACACTATTATAGTATGGTAGACAATGATTGAAGTATTTTTAGACAATCATAGAACCTAATAAGAACTTGTTGAGATTGATGGCAAGAATAAAATTAAGTAGAAAAAATAATAATTTGAGGAAGGCTTCTATTTATTGTATGAAATCATCGTTACTACTCAAATTACGATTAAAATGTTAGGATTTAAAATATGTATAAAAAAATACAGCAAATACTACGTCAAAAATTGTTCATAAGATGTGATTAACAAAGAAACAGTGACTAAATAACATGAATAGAACAAGGAAGTCTTTTGCTTAGAAACCGTCTTGCACGTAGGTGTATTAATTTTGCTTCAGAATATGTCTAGCAAATCGTACAAGTAGTACTAGAAGCAATTAGAAGAAGCAATTGAGAATATTCAGGAAATCAAATATATTGTATAAACATCAATTCTATAATTTGTTTAGTTCACTTTGTATATCTGAATATGAGAAGAATGAATAATTTGATTAATTTTACCATCAGATGTAGGTATGCGTTGGTTTACACTTATGTGTTCAATTCTCAGTAGGCATTAGTTTTGTTGGTAGCAAATGAACAATACATATTCTACCTTTAATGAGTTTGAGAAAAATCGGAAAAAATAGATTCAAATCCAGAGATCACTCAACTGAAGGTAAATCGGCTTGTTTAACATTTCTCCCTGGCCTAGAAAAGAACGCCCATCCCATCCCAGCTTGTAAGCCCGGAGCCAGCAGACGTGTTCCCTTGTTCTTTTAACACGAATATGATTAATATCTTGTTTGTGTGGCATAACGCATTCCATCTCGTAACGGAACCGGCCCACCGAGCATCCGTGTGGGGTAAGAAAAAAAAAAACCTCCCGCACACAGACATGGACACATGGTGGTTAATATCTCCTGTTCTTTTCCATGCTTCCCCGTGGTCGGCAGGCATCAGCATCATTCATCTCGCTATTTATAACGTGCGCTTTCCACTTCCTGCGGTGGGGGGTGGGTCCCACAACAACAACGATGTAACGATGGCGAAGATCGTAATGCGAAGGTCGACAGGGAGTTACGCTCGCACGCACGCATACATCGACCGCGGCCGCCGCGGAGGTGTTGCGTGCTGGAAAGGTCAGTGAAAAATAAATCCAAACCCACCACCGCGCCGGTGATGTTGGCTTCACCTATGCACCGTGGAATGGAATGTTTCGGATCTCCGGTGCAGCAATAAATATAAAGGACTGGCTGGATTGGCAACCGCCGCCGCGGCGTATTTGCCTGCACGACACGAAGGTGCAGAGGAGAGAGAGAGAAGGAGAGAGATGAGGCACAAAATGCGCCCGATAATTAAACTAACCCATCTGCGGCCAACCGAACGTGCCAGCGTGGGCTGAGAGGTGCGAACCGCTCTTCAATTGCATCGGGAAATGATATTCGCATGCAGCGAGGATCTGGCTATACCCATTTGCGTTTAATTAACGAGGGCTGGTGGCAGAAACGGTTCCGAAGCGACTTATTAATATGGGCTGAGAGCGTGGTTTTAATGCGGTGGTTGGCTTTGAATGTGGACCGGAACATGCAGTGTAGGCACCGCGCCCGGCTATAAGCAGGTTTTTATTTCGTCCCCAAAGAGCCACCGTACACGGGGCGGGATTAAAACGAATTCATTGCTATACAGCACAACTGTGGATTATTTCCTTTTTCACGCCCGGATTCGTTCGCAGGAGCGTGTGAAAAACAAGCACACTTGCACGAAGTCGTCCGGGATGCGTAAGCCAAAAACACATTGTTGAAGTTTTTCGCCCGGTGCGCTCTGCCCGGGGTCTAGTGTTTGTCCCCGAAAGTTTCGTCCCGATCCCACGCACAATTGTCGCTTTCATTACGCCCAAACTAACGATGAGGCGAGAGTGGGGAGTGCGCCCAAACAAAAAAAAAAAAAAAGAAGCTCCAACAAAGAAAAGCACATCCGAACGGGGGCGACAACAACAGCAGCGGTGGCGTCCTGCGAACGGCAAAGAAAATACATTTTTCATAAGTCCATTTGCGTATGAAGGATACAGCAACCAGCGCGGCAGCTCGTGGTGGTGGTGGTGGTGGGCTTTTGTGTCGTTCGTACTGTTCTGGCCATACGCCAAATCTTTTCTTCGCTCCAGAAAAGGGTCACGAGAGGTACGGCAGAACTTCGGTGGGTGAGGCCAGAATCGGATGCCGACAGAGACCGAACTTTTCCTGCGCGAACCGAAGACCGAAGGTTATGTAATGGTAGTCGTAGAAGCGGCAGCAGCAGCACAAATTGGGCACCGACAAGGTTTTGCGCGATAATTTACGAGACGTCTATAAATCGAAGGGAAATTATGTGCCGAGGGTGAAATGGGAATACGTTCGGGCTCGGCCAAACGGTCAATTGGTTTCATTACGCGGGTGGGGAGGCCAACCATTTCGGGGCGTACACTTTCTACCGCCACACTGCTGTGGTGCTTGGATTTGCTTTGAATTTGTTTTGTCTGAATCACAGAGCGGAGTGTTAATTAATTCAATTAATGCAAAAGGACGCTCTTGAACGGCCGAAAATGGCCCGAAGAAAAACAACATCATTTTGCCCGTCAACTCGGGCGCTTGGTGACGCAAAAAAAAACATGAGAATATCCATATCATTCCACCTTACAGCAATGACAAATGGTACAAAGAGGACGGACCCCATTCTGTGGCTGTGTATTTGATGTTGCCCTGATGCACACTCACTGATAGCCGGGGATGAGTGAAATGAGCTTTTTTTTTCCTCCCAGGGGGCAGGTAACGATAATGACCAGACATAATTCCGAACGGGCGCAAGAAGAGGCAGAAGTAGATTGCTTCGTAGTGCGGTGAAATGTTGCCTTCCGTCGGCAGCATCTCCCAGCTCGAGATAGACACAAGTGACTGCAGCACGAAACGCGCTATCGAGTTTTGGCACGCGGCACCAATTAATAGGCCATCCTGGGTCAGACGGGCCAGCCCTGCGTCTGCGAGCTAGTCTCGGTAGGCTGCTGGGGACGAGTGTGCCGCGTAATTAAGTTCGTACGCTGCGACACGGGCTCGAAGCTCGATTGATTGTCCTTGTGTTGCGTAACAGTTTGCGCCTATTGCGCGTTTGTTTCGTACCAGCGGTGAGGGTAGTCCGAACTTGAGGAACCGAATGTTTGAGGAAGTAGTGATTTGAGCAGCCGATTGTATAGTGCAGCAGATGAGGTTTGTTTTCGATTGTTGTTTCTCGGGACATATCCATTAAATCTGAGCACCGTTTTCATTTATTATTTTCGTTTCTTTGCTATATCGTATGGTCTCTCTCTCTCTCTTTCTCTCTGAAGAGAGTATGCAATATAAGATGTTACATATGTATGAGAAGAACCATACTTCGCCTTAGCTATAAGAAAGGCTATAAGAAAGTTCCAACATAAGGTTCAAATTAACATCCAACATAAGATCCAAAAGAGACACAAAAAAGATAAAAAAAAACGTCAAAAATGGACCAAAAGAGGTCCAAAAGAGGTTCAAAAATCATTTCAAAAACAGGTTAAAATGAGGTTCAAAAAAGGTCCACAATAAATTTCAACAGAGGTCCGAAAGAGGTAAAAACGATGCCAAAAGACCCAAAATTGGTCCAAAAAAGGTACGAAAAAGGTCCAAAAGAGGTCCAAAACAGATCCAAAAGAGATCCAAAAATTGGACAATATAATTCCATAGTTTTTGATGATGTTTGTTTGGGGCGAGTTTCTATTTCCTTTCGATTTTCGTAGGTCAACTTCAAATATATTCGACTTGTTCAAATATATTTGTATGCAATACGGTACTAGACTAGAGCTACTTGAAACAATACATGAATACATAGATTTGTGAGGGAATGCACCCCGTTTTACTATCATTTTTGTATAGCTCCGTTTTTTAGTCCAATAAAACGAAAATCATCACAATCTGCTGATGTTTGACTTCGAAAGATCGGGTTGATAGACCATTAGGTGTTATAGTGCCACGAAGAGTACATAACACTCAAGGTAATTCGAGTTTGCGTATAATGTGAATATTATCATTCCATCGCAGATCTCTCCGATCCCAATCTCCCCAGCAACAGTATTAGAGTCAGTTAGTGCCCGTGAATCGTGATCTACCCGTGACTGTGATTTTAAATAACACCCAAACGGAAAGCGATTGTTAGGGACGCTCCTCCCGGAATCCTGATACGGCCAGTGTTTCATAATTAATTCACGCAGGACAATCGATGTGCCCGGTGGGGCAAAGCTGTGTCCCGCGTCAATTGCGATTGCGTTGCGCTAGCGAGCGACGAGTGAGCGGGAAAAGTTTTCGTCACCCGGTGCGAACGTGCAATTAGTGCAATACAAACTCGAGTGCCCGGAATTAGATTTTGATGGTAGTTTCCCATCCGGGACAGCACTCGATAAACAGAGGGGAGGGAGAGAGAGAGAGAGAGAGAGAGAGAGAGAGAGAGAGGCCGCATGGGGCGATGCGATGTGGAGGCCTAGGAAATGATTTCAGGACCTCGAGCGCTGTTTTCGGCTGTGACTTTCGTGTGGGCGATGGGGCGGTTCCGTTTCGGTTGATAATCCGGGTCCGGATTGGAGTAAAATTAATATTGCACAGCGTGGGCATGTCAACATGGGCGGTTTCAATAATAAGCACGACACGGTTCACGACATGCATATCGTGGGATTCGAATAATGGTCGCGTATCGTTGGCGGACTATTGTTTTATGCTTTGAATACACGCGCACCGGTGGCGATTGTTGTGTGCGAAACGTACTAAACCACATTCGGTATGCAACTGACATAGGCATTATCAACTTTTAATCATCATATAATACTATTCGTGACTGACGGAGGCTGGTTTGCATAACAGGAACCTTTGCTTTGTTTTTGAACCAACCGTGATCTGCATTTGTTTATTTGAACTTATGCTAACCGGAGTGTGATATTATAATCAATGCATATGACATTTATTTTCATGCGATTGTCAAACTTTACTATCGATTCAACACAATCATTTCGATTTTTTAAGGGCAAGATTTTTTTTCTCGGATTGTATACTATTTCAAAACAATTTACTTATTTGTGTCTGTGGGAGCGCTAGCAGATGTTGAACTGGGAGGAACAGAAACTAAACTATGTTTTAAATCTTTACTATAGATGGAATAGCTATAAAAGTACTAATAACATTCTATACATCCCTCAAAATAATCAGTCCGATGATGGAACCATTGTGCATTTAGTGACAGCTGTCAGTCCTTCTGTTATCGTTTCTAGTCCGAGACAAGGCTAAGCGCTTTCCTGTTACTTAGATCGTGCTACGTCTTACATTGGATGCCAAACTTTATAAAATCTCGGAAAAAATCGTCATGGTTTACTTTATTCAATTTAATGCAAATTTTACAATAATCCATTATTAATTAAATCGAATGGCGCATTCGTTGAATTTTACAAATATTTCCCAAACATTTCCTCAGTTTTCGACAATTTCGACGCAACACACAATATTCGATACCGAATCACCGACCGAACCGTAATCTGCCTATGGCAAGAAATACAAAAGGTTCGAAGAAATACACATCCATCTAAGCGAAACACTTCAAGCGGATCACGGTGGAGGTTGTTGCGTGAACTTTGGCATTTTCTAGAGCACAAGCTAGCGTTCTGACTCCCTGTGCCGCCCGAATTTTGTAGATAATTTCCGCGAAACCAGCGCGTTCAAATTATTTCGGTTGGTGCGGTGCGCCCTCCGGTATCATGTTCTTGCGTGCTTATTGTTGCATCGTAACAAAAACATTTCTTATGCCCAACTCGTGCTCATGAAGGATGAATGTAAATATTAAAGATACCGTGCCGATATATCTGCTTTTGAAAATTCTTTAACGACTACCGGGCACACAAAACTGAGGCTGCCCTTCTCGACCATGACACCGCAAAATCAATAAACACAACTTCCGTGAAACTATTTTGCCATTCCCAGCGACCGGCGAGCTGATGTGAATAGATCGTTTTTTGCTTCTTTTTTCAGCACATTTACTGCGTCCGGTTTCGCCGGGAAAGTCTAAATAGCTGACGTGGTACAGCATCATGACAGAATTTTTAAACGATCAAATGAGAAGCGTGGGTAGAGGAATCTATAGATTGTGGAAAAGAGAGCAGCAAAAAAACGACCTAAAATCGTACCGATAGCTAAACGCAACCGGATGACTCAAGCGTCCGAGAGGCCGATGTGTAGAACGATGACGAGCCATTTATTTTTAGGTCAGTTAGAGGATAAGAAACGCACAGGACGTTTCTTCTTAATAAACCGGAAGCTGTGTGTGTTTTTTCCGGCCTTTTGTTGTTGTTGTTGTCTGGGGTTCTGGTTTCGAGAAAATGTTGAAAAATAGACGCCATGGTGACCATGGTTCCACGCTCGAACCCAAATCTTGTCCACTCGTCAATTTAGGTTGCTGCGGCCATCTTATCAGCTCATTAGCATCGGCATCCTTTCGGGAACGGCGTTAACGACGCCATTGCCACCTGCACGATAGGTCATCCGTAACAGCCCCTAGCTACCGTGTGGGGTTTTGTCGTTAATCATAAATCAATCAGCCAATAGAGCAGCCCGATAATTAAGATATATGATCAGAATAGTTCCCCGCAAAAGGCGATTACGATAGCGCGTGGCGAAAAGAAGCGCTATCGGGCTCGATTGATCGGCGAAGATGGACGGCCAATTTCACGGCGTGATTAAATTCGCTCGAAAAGCAAATTATTCTCCAGAACAAATCCATTACCACCTGGGTTCGGGCCGGGCCGGGTGCTAATGAAATGTGCGTTCCGACGGCCGCTGAGTACCGCGGGTTAATAAAATTCGCTTTTATTGCCGCGTGCTTCGGCACGAGTTTACAGGCGTCCGTAATGGCGTTGTGTATGCTGAAATATTCAATCACGCTTAACCCGCTCGTACATGTGTGCGTTTCGGCAAAATTTCGAGCCGTCCTTCGCCTCGTGCCAAAGTTTCCAGATACACGTCCGCGGGAAGTGGGCTTCCGTGCTAAAGTTGTAGTAATAAATAGATGTTATCCCTCACCCTCCGGGACAACAATGTTCCATCGAAATGCCGCGCGACAGTGTAGAGAAAACCCTACCCGTCCATTTGCCTGGTCGTGCTCTTGCCGGGTGTTTGTGCTCTGGAGCCTCCGGTCGAACCGTACGGCGATAAACGGTGAAGTAATTGAATTTCCAGAAAACCCATCATAAATTACACATACACAACAACCACTGCATCACTATCGCAGCGCCCATCGGTTGGGGGTGGTGGGCTTCAGGAGCTTTTCGGGCAGAGCGCCTGGTAGCTTTTAGGAACCACCGCTTCCGGGTGCGCTAGTGAAGTGCAGCAGCGAAGCACTTTACTTGTTTTTGTTTTTGCGAGCGATTGACCGATCGGAAATCGACTTTTCCCGAGCGCCAAGCGGGCACCTGTGTGTGTGCGTGTGCCTTGAAAATGAAGTGGTCGGTCTGGTTTTGTTGCTCTATTTTACTACTTCCCTCGAAAAAAAGGTAATAAAATAATAATGCGATGCATTTGTGAACCAGCTGCTTTCCGATGTTTATTTGAAGAGCCGGAAAAACTCCGTACTCCGAGAGCTAGGGTGTCATGAAGTTCAACTCGGATGGGCACTCTTAGTACACTTAAATGTATTTTGAGTTGGTAGTGAGGAATAGAAAGACAAATAAATGTCGAACTTTCATCCTGGTCTACATCTGGTCTAATCCTGATGTTCCAGCTGAAGTTCCGATTGTTTTTACTCTGGGAAATGTATCTATTACTTTCAATAACAGGAACTTTAACATAACTTTCGGGAAGAAAGAAAAAGGCGGGATGCGAACTTACAAATAAGGAATTGTTCTATATGGAGCAATTATATTTGCTACATTGCTTTTCAATTGTCAACATTTTTCGGTTTCCCAAGCTATGAAGCTTTGTTGATCTAATTTGTATTGAAATGTATCTACAGAGGGAAACCTTATGACAAAAAACCATAGCAACCATTGGAACGGACGCTGAACCTTTGATTGAGTGGCGCCATCTATTGGTGGGACAACACACAATTTTTTTTGCTATTCTTGGATGTTTTTAATGGATGTTTCTTTGTTTTTTAGTTATTTTGTAAGGTTTTGTATTTGTATGCATATATATTCGCATTTCAATAGCTTTTTCATAACTGAGTGAGCTTGGAGAACTGAGGAAAAAATGAATTATTTCAAATATTGATTCTACAATTCGACTTTAAAATGGACGATTTTACTTCTTCTCACTTCTCACAAGCAACTTTTCACAAACAAAAGGTTTCGGACAAAAGTAAAGCAGTACAAGCGTTATTATTTGTATTAAACAAACAAAACAGGTAGCTCCAAATACAGGTTTCGACTATTAATGAGTTTTAAACTATAGTAATGGAGACGCCCAATCACGGACAAATGGGACTTCCATATTTTCCATCTTCCATTTTTCTATCTTCCATAGTTTTAGTTCAAAAGATTATAACCTATAATCTTATAAATGTAATCTTCAGTTAAACATTTAAGTCTAAATTTTCTGGAATCTGGCATTCATGTTAATGAGGCTTTTAATGAGAAGTACGACAGCTTCAAAGTTAACGTAGTTGTGCTGCAGAAGAAGCTTTTTTTACGTGCAGTAACAAAGTTAGCACAATTCGACACCGGAAATATGTGCCTGTTAACCAAGACACGGAGCGAAAAATACGGAAGAGTATAGAAAATCCCCTACGTCCATGAAAACTTTATCCTGTTAGATCACTAATTGCTGCGCAGACCACAAATCTGCCTACGCACCGAAACGTGTTCCCTGGCACGGGCTTATCTCGGTGCTTCATCGTTAGTGCTCAGTCGGATCGAAAGAGAAAAAACCAGAACCTCAAACACAACCGATGCATTCTGAATGAACAACGCTCTATTTGTGCTGCTGCCCATTGTGATGTGGTTTCGCGCGATTCTTCCATCGGTCGCGCTTCCGTACCACGTTTGCGTCCAATTCCAAGGCGTGGCGTGGCGTACTCGATCGTGACTTTCAGCGCAAAACAAAACACCGCGGCGGTTCGTGGAGTGCCCGATCGCTGCGGGAGCATCATCCATCGATTCGCGTCTCCTTCGCAAACATCAACCGACGGACGCACCGACGTGGCACACTAACACGGTCGGTCCGAACGTTTCACGGTACTCACCAGCACCAGCAACAGTGTTTTGGTTGACTTTTTTATGATTCAAAAAAAAAAAACCCCGGCTTTACTATTCCGTCGGGGGAGTCTGTTTATGCAACGATGCGGCACCCGCCTACCCGCGTTCGATCGCGTCTCCAACGGCCCTCTTCCTCATCGAAGTGTGGGTTGTGTGTGTGTTTTTTTGCTCCAAAATTCGAGATACGAACCACGGGTAACATCTGCGTTCTGCCGATGCTTCCGTCCGTACTGCACTGTAACCCGATGGTTACGATCGGCCCAAAAAAAGTAAAACATAAAAATCATGCCTGATTTCTTTTTCGCCTCTCTCTTTCACGCCTGTTGGAATATTCTTCACCATGTTCATGCCCTTTACCCAATGGGTTCTGGATCTGGGCACGTTTTTTTCACTCTCTCCCTGTTCTCTCCTCCGGTGAATGAACAAACGTCAGTGCGTCATGGGAGCAGAGAGCAGAATTAGTGACATATGGGCCATTTTTTCTGCAGTTAGTAGGCATTGCAGCCACAGGTCACAGCTGTATACGGGGGTGACCCACACTGCGAACGGCGGGATGAACAGAGCAGGGCACAGACATATGAGCTAAAAGAATGACACCATTCTTCTGTGGCGCTTGATTGAACATTCTGTCACCGGTGGCCAGTTTTGCTTTGGGGCAGTCCCTGTCTCGGGCTGGTGCACGTTTTTACAGTAACACGTGTCTCTCATACGAAGGTTTCTTTTAGTTATTTCCAACGCTTTGAACCCGTTGCTTTGAACATGATCGGTGTTTGATGTGCGAACTTGGAATCGGTTGCTGTGAATAATGTGCGAGGAAGTCGAGCAAATTTAAACACGGTGATATCGTATGAAATGTGATTAAAAAACTTTAATTTTTCGTGGAAAGTTGGTAACATCAAGCTAGATGCGAGCGAACCGGACACGTACAACGGTTTTTTTAGTTATAAACCGAAAACTTGAGGAGATAGATGAAAATGGTGTTCTACTAAGCTGTAGCGAACACCAAAATGCGTCTTTCTATATTTTTTACTAATTTTTATAAACAGTACTTCCATTATCAGTTCTGAAAACGATTTTTTTCTCGTGACAAATATTCATGTTGAAATTCACCTAAAAAGACTAGCAGCTTCAAACGCCATTTTTAATATTTTTCTTTTTTTTTGTCACGTTTACATACTTGTGAAATATACAACAACAACAATATGCCAACAATTTCACCAAAATCCAAACCACATTTGGATTGGCTGAAAAATGCTCTAATTCTCAGATAACTAATTGACGTTCTATGGAAATATCAGTGTTAACTTCATTTAAGAAAAAAAAGCTAGCGTCATAAACCTCATAAACATGTATAACATTTGAGAAGCGAAAGACTCCAAGACTCAAAGCTTCTATAAAACATCAAAACAACAACAACATGTACAACAGTGCGTGGGATAAATATTGTGATAAGAAATTAGAATACCTATAAATGTGGAAAGATAATCGTGAAAACATTAAAGTTCGCATGCACCGTTGCGGTTTCCCCAATTAATGTGTTTCTTTAATCGTTTAAACTCTCTAACAATGTATCCGTCAGTTGCTGCAAGCAGTCGAGCAAGAATAAAGATGGCTCAAATCCGCCAATCGCTACATCTGGTGCACCCTGGGCTGTGGAGGCTGTGGTGGCAGTCGCGTGTCCCCCCACCCATCAATCCACGGCAGCCGGCAGTTGTAAACGCGGAAGCGAAGTGAACATTTCCGGCCCTCCCGTTAGACGACAGCCGCGACAAAGGGAGCGCGCGGTGACGGACGAAACGGAACGGGCCTGTAAAACATGGCACCCGGGGGGTGATCGTTGGTCCGAACTGTATGGACGCAAAATTTGCTAGCTCCGCGTCATTTGGCCGCAAATCAGTGAAAAGTGCTCGGATCATTACTAGAAAGGTGTCAAAACGCTGGTTTTCGTGTGCCCTACTACGATTCAGTGGAGTGCAGGCGAAAATCCTCCAAGAAAATTGTGAAAATCGTGAAAAAAAAAAAACGTTTTTGGTGCAAACGTAAACACTGGGGTGCACCAGTACAAGGCGAACTTTCAATCGCCCGGAGTACGTCGGCCGGCGCATGGTTTAATGCGCAAGTGGCGTGAAAACGTCCAGAACTGCGAGTTCTACGCTAATCCAGTGGTGGAATTCCCGTAAAAGCCGCGGAAAATTGTTAAAGTGCATTCTTTTCCAATTCGGAAAACACGTGTCCTCGGGTGACAGCGTTTAGGAGCCCGGGTTGAAGGATCGGCCTTATTCGTTGCCTTATTCGTTGTTTTCACGGCCGAAGAAACGAGGAGATGAGTGAGGCCGCTCGTTTTCTGCGGCCGAGGGCGCCGGCGGTGGACAGCCGTTCATCGATACCGTCAGCGACTTCGGCATCAAGGGCGACGGCGAGGAAAGCGACCCTCACCAGTATCGCCGAGCCGAAGGTCGTGCAGACGGACCCGCGGCCCTCAACGTCGTCGTCATCGGAGGACCGGGCGGAGCTGGAGACGCTCAAGAAGGCGTTCGCTGCTATCGAGGAGCAGCTCAAGTGCTCTCAGAAGGAGAACCAGCTCCTGCAGCACACCCTGGAGGTGCTGCGGGAGGAGTTCAAAGAGCTGAACGCGAGCATCGCTGGTAGCCGCGCTGATGCCGAGCGCAACATACGAGAGGCGCGCGAAGATGCTCGAAGCCGGGAGCGGGACATGCGGGAGGAGTTCGAGCGACGGGAGCGGTCAGCC
>KB672868.1:15620627-15694796 GCA_000349145.1 Anopheles dirus | reverse complement strand
GTGTACGGATACCAATGTATTCATAATTCCATGCCGTCGGTCACTCCCAACGGAAGGCCGGCGGCAAAGGTGTAAAGTTTCAATAAACTTTGACTTATTAAAAAAAAAAAAAAAAAAAAAACATGGCACCCGGACCGAAACTCGCACAATCCCCGGAATGTGCATCGCGCACTCCACTGGCATTCTGGCGCGCTCGCTAACGATGCAGAACGAGTGAAGTGTCGCTGGCAGCTGGATCCAGCGCCTTGTGCCTTGCGCCAGAACACGCTTTCACACACACACACCCGCCGGAAATGGGATCTGCAAGCCTCTTTCGGTGACGGAGCTGGAGGATGGCCGTCCGTTGTCGCCCGTGATGAAATAAGAACGAAGCGAACGAATACGCCGCTTCCAATTTCCATGTACCGGGGCGGGGGCCCTCGTGGTCTCTGGGAGTGGCGTGCCGAACGATTCTGTTACTGTGTGCCCGGTCCGTGTTCTGCCCGCCGGATGCAGATATACACACGGCACCAGTAGTTGCAGTGCGCAACACAAAAGGACCCGCAGCCCGGGCACTGGAGCGCTGGAGGACGCTAGGTAGGAAATTACACTCGTCAGCGTTTCGTTTCTTCGAAATCTCGTTTCATCACCGCAGATTTGCGGGTACCGGGTCTACGGAAAGTGCAAACGGCTGCGGGACATGCCGGCGGCCCGCGCTGGACACAGCCTGCCAAACGGACAGGACACTGCACACTTCGGCGCCTCGGTGCATGTCCTGCGAGCATTGTTTTCGCTTCTACCACTGTTGAAAACGGTCGTTCATTAGGACGGACCTATTGTGTGAACGCTTAACCGAGCGAACGGCAACTACATTATACGCCCGACCAAAGGGTTTTAATTCAATCGTGCAGGTTTCGTATAAGCAAATAATTCGGTAGAATAGGGTTTGAATTGGGTCAAATAAACTATAAAGCCTGATGCAAGTCTAACGACCTCACGTGTCACCCAGCAGCGGCCTGATTGATGTAGGCCCCAGTGTCACGGGGAAGATGTCACACATTTTACAAGCGAAACTACACCTAAAAGCAAGCAGCTTAAAACTATGTCGTTTCGTTTCTCGCCTCGTTCTTGCAGCGACCGGCCAGGGCCAACCCGTATGGTGACATTCGACTGACATATTTGCATTGACGTTTGCATCTGTTAAACCCTTTGCAACCGGACACTGGCAAACACGTCTCTCCCAGTTGCCGGAGATCGGGGCTGTCCAGCGGGCTTGCGGAGTAGCAATTTTGGTTTTGCTTCACTGCCACAAGGCAAAAACCGTATTCCATCCTCGGCTGGATGCTGCTCTGCCACTCGCATCGCAAGGACGCAAGGAAGGTCGTGACTTGCACGTGGTGGTTCGACGGTTTTACGCTCCTCTTCAAACTTTGACCGGCGAACGGTGCTGGGGTGGACGGTGTATGAAAGTTGCAACTTATGTCATTGGATTCAAATTAACTGTGCGAATTCCTCACGCCCGTCGTGGCCGGTCGTCCCGTGGTAAAAATTGGACGGACTGTTGGGGTGAGCGAGTTTCTATTACAGCAGCATCGGACACATTTGCATATGCATGCGTCCTGCAACGGAATGAACATTTGCTTGGAACAACATTGCATCGGACAGTGTTTGCGAAACCCGAACGGTTGAGCTTTCCTTCGTAGAATATGTATGACCTTTCGAGTAAGAGGGCCAAACTGGCGCAGTGGGGTTGCAGAAGCTATACAAATAGCTTTCTTTTCATATTTTTATTTCTATTCAAATGATAACTAATGTTTGTTGTGTGTGATTTGTTTATTTTTTAAATAAATTTGTATGCATCCATACTAATGCCTTTAGTCTATAAGAAATCAGGTTTGATATGGTGTTTTGGATGGTTTGAAAGCTTCTTTTGCCAACATTCGAATGAATTAGGCAAACTATTCTTCTCAGACAAGCAAATATAGATATCTTTTAGATCTTTTCAATGAATACTACTCTATTTAAATCTTTGAAGAAACACACAGGATAAATGATTCTTACTTCATGGCTGACGGCTTAAAATCTTCTCAATGTTCCAAGGTTAACGTAAAAGAAAAACGAATATATCGTGCGTTTGTTTTGCTAGTGTTTTTGGAACAAAACTATCCTCAATTCCATATAAATAACCATTTCGTAGAATTTGATTTGCTAAATTTTATAGCGAAGTTTGAAGCTCTATATATTATTATTAGTTTTCAGGAATTTTGATGGAAATAATGTCCATTACCAGTAAATAAAGAATGTACTGCTGCTTTATAGACTTAACGCAGAATTACGATACTATTGTTAACTTTTTACTTGTGAGTTCTTCAATGTGACTGGTAAGTCTCTGTTATTGTTGACTGTTGTTGAACATAGATTTCTATTAACTTATTCAAGAAGTGAAATTCGTTTATTGGGATTCGCCCTCTATATTTCAGGAACTGTTTTATTGAAATGCAAATTACTGTAAAGAAGAACGAAAAAAGGAATAAAAGTTCCCATCGTTCAGCCAAATTCCAGAAAAATCCATCAACAAATGTTGAAAAGCATAACCCCTAATCAAATGGTCCTCAAAGGAACATACAGAATCGCGAGCATCATAATAGCGTTTAATCAATGCTCCACTAACTGATCCTACTATCTCTTTTTAAAAATCATTCATGGGAAAAGCTAGACCAGTTTCTTCGGATTCTTAATCGCTAGAGTCAATCCGCGGGCATCCATCCTGCACGCAGTGAAACGCTCGTGCTCTGTAATTTCTTCACTCACCTGCGCAGCAATCAAAGTTCGAAACTTTAACTTCACCGACTTCAGCTAATCTGTGCTTCTTTGCGCAAAGATTACAGGCTCGGCCAACAAACAGCTATCCTCATCAAGTGCCGCAATTGTCGAGCCCGTCGACTCGTAACGGCTTCGCATGAAATCGTTTGCAAAATCCTTCGAACTTTCACCACCACCACCATCACCACAAGGTCGCCACGCCCAGGTTTTCCGCCCGGATCCGGATCGGTTGAACTGCGAATGACCGACATTGGCTTACCCGTACGAGGAGCCGTACCCGGTCGGTCGGGTAGCAGCAAATCAAACGAGTTTTTCCAAAGAGTACTTTTCCCCCCAGTGAGGGGGGCGCACTTGAAAACACTTTTCTCAACCGTAAACGCCCCCGAACACACCCAACCCACACACGCACACGTGTCCCCCCAAAGAGTTGGGTTCCGGGCGTTTCTGCGTAGTCATTCGGGCTCGGGACGAATGATTAAGTTTGAATTGAAGCTCATCGCTTACGCCGTCGCCGCCGTGCTCTCGGTTTTTCGCAAATTCATATCATCATCCCGGGGCTCCGTTTATCGGGCGGAATGAGATGATCAAGTTCGGTATCCATCTTAACTCAATCCGGTACAGTTTCCATCGCTGCTGTAACACAAACATGGAAATGGGTTTATTGTCATGTGCCACCGGGGCTGGGAGGAGTTGGGTACGAACGTACGCCCACCGCCACGTTCGCCACCCCGAACCCATCTGCCTGCTGCAGCCCGGGGGAGGGAAGAAAGTTTTCTTTCAGAAAGCCGGTCCGGTTTTTCGGTTTGCATTTTGCCGTGCTCGGAGTTTGTTGCAGACGTCATCACGCGTGATGGGAGTGAAATCGTATGCAGGAACCGGAGAGCGGAAGTTTCAACAAAGCTGCGCATGAATATGAAATTAGATAAGTGTTTTCTGGATTTCGGGGGTGAAAGCCTCGGGGCAGCAGGAGCGACCTGAACTGATTTCTCGAAGCGCAGAACTTGGGCTTCCCAGCCTGGAACCGGCAATAACGATCACTTAAAAGCCTCAGTTCGTTCTGCTTCGCTTGCTAGAACCAATTCCAGTTCTTCAATTCTTCAATATTTTATGTTCCCAATTAAAGCATGTGTTACCAATTAGAACGCTTTTTTTTTGATAAATTCTTCTTCAAAGCTCCACACAAATCGACATGAAGTTAGATGACGTTATGCTTTGAATAAATTGATTGCGTTTGCGAACACTTATCTCCACAATTGACCTGTTCCGACAATCCTAAGTGCAAAAAGATCATAACACTGCACCAAAACTGACTGCTTCTTTTAGGAACCAAATCGTTATTTGTCACAATGAAAGTAATAGTAATAACGATTGCGAAGATTTCCGTAAAGATTGCTTCACTGTGTTTTGAAGATCTAATCGTGTGGAACTTGTATGAAACTATTATTGCATTATTTACTCGGACTTACTAAAAATTAGCCGATTGGGAGTATACTTGATCATTCCTGAAACGTTGATTAACAGATGTTGGAAATACTGAAAAGTGAGCAACTTTACATGGAATGTAAAGTTTGAAAATAAGATTCGTGTGAGAACCGAAATCAGAGACTAGAAACCATGAACTTCATCGGCTGGCATGGTGGATGAATGCTCGTTAGTCTCACTTCCGCCCACTTTATCTTCTCTAATCATCCTAGACGTTCAAAAATCGAAAGAGATTAATACGATTATTAAAGCGTCAAATCAAGCCCTATGCTTGCGTCCGTTTTAGCCCGGACTAAAATCATTAGTTTTAATTGGAGTTTACCGTTTGCGATGCAATTCAACTGCGCCCCGGTTATTGATCGCATTCAAAAGTTTTCACATCCCTCAACTCATTATCTGCGAAACGCGGCACAGAAGCGCATTCCGGTGTTATTTCTTCAATTAAATTGAGTTCTAATGAACGTACGGCATCAGCGTAAGGAAACCGTTCACTACCACCTCGACGAACTGATGCGTCGCATTGCAAAGAAACGTCGGCTATTTGTTTAACTTCCCATCGAGATGCAATGTACCCGAGAGGCCCGGTGCCGTTGTTGTGTTTCGCTCCATCATTCACGCTTAGAATGCAATTTACACTCGTTCGCGCCGTTGCGCAAGAGCGTCTATCCTTTCGGGACGACGACGGCAACCGCCGAATGCATTACCATGACAACGCCGCTTTCCTTCCGTGTGCTGGCGAAACACGACGGTGCTCGTCTTACACGGGCCAGCGTGCTCTTTGCTTTGCGAGCATCCCGGGCGTGTCCGTTCGCTGCGAGGTTCGTTATGTGCAAAGAAAAATTAAATTCCAGCATCCTTGCTTCTGGCGCGTCTACGCTGGTGGATCGCCCGGGAGCCCATGCCCGGACTTCAGATGTGCTGATGAGAGAGTATGCTGCCGTGTCTTCCGGCATCTTCCACCGCGCACCTGTGCGCACATCAACACGCCGGACGCCGGTGCAGCATCTTCGATTCGAGCTTCCCAGCAATCGATATCCAATCAGTGGAAAACTGTGAAACCTGAGAGGAGCAGGGTAAAAAGGTTTTGTTTTTCCTGCGCTCCGTTTCCAGAACGGCCAAGAACGATGTGCATCGAATGCACAACCGTGGGCGGTTGCAATTGCAGGCTGATTAAAACGAACCGGCAATAGGGACCTGTTTGCAGAAAGGCATTTGCCGGTGCTGGGCTAGTAACGAGGCTCGCGAGCGCGCGAGGAAGAAATAATTATTCAACTAAAAGTTCGCTCATTTCGTGTGGTGGGTTGCGACGGTCCCACCCTCGAAGCCAGGGGTGAAGCACATTTACGGTGCGCTTTTTTAGGCTTACATAAAGCGAAGAACTTTGATCGATCTTTCCTTCTCGGAAGAGGTTTTGTGTCTTCGACAACCTATTGGAACGAGGGAGCCACTCCTACTGCTGGTATAAGAAGCGCGAAAGAAGCAACGGATTGCCAATTCTGGCAAGTGCTTATTGGAGAGCATTATTAATTTTCATTTGAATTCATTTTCGTTCGCAAAACGGTATAAATATTCACGGGCTCACCTGACTATGGGGGTGTTTAGTGGACAGCAAATCGTTTACCTGTCATGCGAACCCCGTGGAGTGAGTATCAAACCGACAGGGTAGCCGGAACTCACACAGCCAGTCGCAGGAACAGATGTTGCTGCGTTACAGAGGTTGTCTCGCTTAGGGAGGTTTTTTTTCTCTTTTACACAAGTTTCTCCATAATCAAGATTTCTACCTTTAGTTCTGTGATTAGTTTCTTATGAAGTCTACTTCCTTACATAAGAAGAAAGTTCCATAAGAAGCTGATTTAGTCATCGAATGCAAGACAATAAGAATTGTTCACTGCTATTTAAGAAAATTTCAACGAAAATACCGAGTTTTCAACCCCTAAAAGTTCTTGTCCTATAGGATACTCATAAGTCCATTTCACGGTGGAGATGAAGTGAATGTCCATAAAATGTGATTTCCCGACTTTTGAAGTCTCTACAATTTGATGAAAATGTTCTTAACTTTTCATCTTAACTTAACCCAATATTTTATGTTTACTTCCACTGGATCACTGTAATTTTGTAAGCTGCCTTGTGAAGAATTTTCTTTCTTACAAAGTTTTCTCTTTTCCGAAGGTCTTCTTCTTTACTGAGATATCTCCCTTATAGAGGTTTCTGTTTTACTCAGCTGGATAGTCTCACTTTTTGCTGAAGGGAGCTTGGATTTTTTTACCAATCCTGTCGTTTGGAGACCTTCACCGATATCACTACCATCAGCACACCGGTTCTCGGAAAACAAAAGTTTGTTCTTCCCCACTGAAGGGGTTCACTTTTATGGAGCTTTTCTCCTGTCTATTGCCGCAATTGAATTGATGTTTTCCCTATATTTCGGCACGGCTCTTCGCTCGAGTTTCTCCGATATTCGCGAAACTAATAAAGAGTCATACATTTGATGCCGGTACTTATACTTTCGCGAACCAAATCACTATGTGATGTGAATCAGTGAGACAACCAAAAAAAAAAGCTCATCCCGCAGTCGATTTACTACGAACCTCCGGTGCGTATCAGCATAATTCCACGAATGTGCGTACGTCTGCTCGCACACGTTCCAACGAGACCGGACGAGATCGCTTCGCGAGAAATTTGCCTTCTGTTTGACTTGCTTCCTTCCGCTTCCGACACGCTGGCATGTGTACGAGCAGCAGCAGCAGCAGGCCATGAGAAGCAAACAAGCGAAGCGACACGCGATGGGATTCGTTTTTGTTTTTGCCGTTTTTATTTCGACGCCCCATAGCAAACAGTGCCGGTACGACGGAGCGTGCCAAAGCGAAAGCCAACGTAGCAACGGGAGGCACCAAATCTCGTTCGGCTTTTGTTTCTACCGCCAGCCGGTTTTCCGCAGGCTATCATATCCGTTGCGATCCATTATGGAGCTTTTGGCGGAAGTTTTTCACGGAAATTTTGCGCCACTTCACCTATCGTCGCAAATGGCGGCGGCGGCGGCGTCGGCGGCGTCGGCGTTCGGTGAAGAAGATCATGAACGTAGCCACTTACACCGTCTTCGGGTGCTTGAGCGTACGCTGGATTTATGTGGCAGCGAGCGAAAGAGAGCCTCACGACCCCAGCCACGTTTGGTTGCCACGTGCTCCCCGGTGTTGATGATTCTTAACGCCCCCGTTACACTACGTCTGTGTGTGTGTGCAACTGCCAGCTGATTGATGGGTGTTGAATCCTTGACGGTGGAGTTAATTCGTGGATCCGTGCGGCGGGACGGTGGGACGCACAGTGTGATAAATGCTGCCCGTGCCTCTGAAGTGTCTAAGTGTGCGACGGTTACGCGTTTTATGCTCGGTTTGCGATTGGCCAGGAGGTTACCTGTCGCCGGCAAGTCGGAAGCCGTCACCTTATGTGTCGCGCGAATGACGGAATGAGAGAAGGTAATATAAAAAAAGAAAACACAAATTAAAATGTTGCAGAACAACGAGCGAACCGACGATGACTTTACGCAAAAGACCATCAAGGAGTGGACATTGGGTAAAAAATACGTTTGAAAGTTTTTTTTTTAAATAAAATAACTTAATTTGTTACAAGTTTGCTGGATATGCAACACAAATTTCAAATATTCTTCCTACCCATAAACATAGCAGATACAACTCATTCATGGTCACCTTCATGCAGTGGCGCCATCTGGATGTCAAATCATACATAACGCGGTATAATCATGTTTGTATGATAGAACAAAGCTGAATTAATTCCACGCGCACAACTTTACATCAGAAAAAATGCAATGTCCACCCATCGCACCGAGCTGGGACCACTGTGTCACTGGTTCGTTCGGTCATTTGCATATTATAAACGGGAAGGTAGGTGCTTCTGTCGACGGCGCTAGTTGTTGAATATCCATCCAGCCAGGCTAGATGTAATTATTTTTTATCTTACCCATCCTACCAATGCAAAGCGTCTGCTGGGGCGCAATCCTTATCGCAATGGGGGGAAAATCGCCAAGGATGGCGCGCACGAAAGCAAACAAAAACAATGTGAATCACAAAAGGCTGACACACATTTCGCTCAGCAGGAATGCAAGCAATTGCAACATTAATTCGCTTTAATGTGATTTTTGTTTCCATCCTGCAACTATGTGGAATATTTATCCCGACGGGGAGTTGCGCACGGGCAGGTGAGGCTTCGAACGACCGCCCTGCTTTACAATTGCTTCTCACAGACACATTTGGAATGGAGTGACAGATGTTGAATGAATATCTCAACTTTATATGGTAATATTTTCATATACCAATAAATAAAGATCAAATATTTACAATTATATTCATTTAAAGCATTTTTCTTTACAATGCAAATAAATTATATTTAAAAATTATAATAAGTTATAGTAACTAATACATGTTAAGAACATATCAGCATATTAACATAGGTCAAGCTTACCATAACACAAGTATTCATCTCATAACGAAGTGAACTCTCAAGTTTTTTTTATAAATCTTAGCGATTCGTAATTTGAACTAATGTTACTTCGTGTATGTTTATGTTGCTATTTTTATATAATATCATTTTCGATAAAAGGTTTTATTTTAACTTATTTTGTTCTGTCTAGTTTTTTTTATTAGTTACACGAATGATTGTTTTACTGTATTGTCAAATTACGTATATTTGTTTTACTGTTTTTCGTCTTTTAGTTTTATATCTTGTTCTTTTTTATTTGCTATTCAATTTACACTGTTTTGAAATTTTAAACTATTTTTATTGTGTTTGTCAAGTATTTTTTCCATTATTGCATTTCTATTGCAGTTCAAAAACGATTGTTGATTCTTAAGGATACTCTTGCGAATGCATTTGAAGTTTGTTTATATTTCTTCCTTTATTTTAGTCTATGTTTCTACTATCCTTTTCTTCGATAAATATTACACTTTTTTTGTTGATACTTGCTTAAAGCAAGTATCAACAGTGGCAGAATGTGTTCCCTAATTTCACATTGCCCAACGACCTGTGGGCTACCTGTAGCTGCGTCGACTTCGCCATATACCCTCGCACTTGCTCGCACTGTTCGCACGGCGTTCTCGACAAATTTGCGCTCGAAAAATGTGCTTACAATTCGGGACACGCGTAGTGCGGAATTTGCTCTAAATTCTAAGTAGTTATGTTTATGAGGCAATAAGCAAATGCAAAGTGGGTGGTAGCAGCAGTGAAACAGCGGAAGAGAGCATCAAGCCGACAAGTGTCGCTATTTTCCGTTTCGACCCAAATCACTCTCGCACACACACACACAACCTGAGGGTGGCATTTTGCGCTTGTTTGCTTCTATTTTCATTCGGACCGACTGCACCCGATGCTCGTAAGGTGCTTCAGTGCGGCATTTTCGGGCGGGGAGTTCACTTTCTTTTGTTTTTTTTTGCATCGTTGTCTCTGCTTCGTAGTGCTAGAAGGTACTGTGCGAATGATTACACGATAACTGTTTGGCTCGGGGACTCCACCGCGTAGCCAAGATCACGCAGTGCAAAATAAACAAACAAACAAATAGGAACACACAGGCAGGGCAGCCAAGCACACCTGCATGCACAGCGACGATAGATTGCGTTCCGATCGTTGCGGGCCGTGAATAGGAGCAGCACCCGAAGCCGTTTGGTTTTTATCTCCCATTTCCCAATATCGAATACACAGTACTTCAAAGTCAGTGTGGGACAGGAGGTTCTTGGTTGTGGTTTGTAAGTGTTATAAACCTTTTTGGATAGCTTGATGTTTGGAATTGGTCCTTTTCTTCTATTCCTTCACCTTTCTACTTTAAGTCTATTTAACAAGTCGAATCCTGATTCCTTTTCATTACTCCTTTATTTTAGAGTTTCGTTGATTATCGTGTCTTTTGATGCTCATTTAATTTTTGTTCATCTACTGGTTCTTATTTAACTCCGCCAGATTAAAAAAGATACCAGATTTGCAAATGCAATCTTTAACATCGATTTTTTTATGTTTATAATGTTTGTGATTCCGGTTTTAGCAAACATACTTGGAAGGTAGAAGAGAGAACAAAAAAACTGTACACAAAACCTAAAGATCATAGCAGAGTTTTGAGTATTCTAGGAAAAATCATGGAAAATCGCCTAAGAAATTGCGATAAGTAGAACCACAGCCTTCAAAAGATCGTTTGACGTGATAGGCGATTCCAAACAAGAAACATGTTAAGACAATAAGAGCGTCTGTGAGTTACATATATTGCAACCATTTTTTTGTTTTCTTCATCCAACAAGATTCAAAAATTGTTGGAAATGCTCCCTAAACAGATGACTAGATAACTTTTCATAAGTTTCCCACACTTTTGTTTATTGCTTTACTTTAAACTGCCCTAAAATAAGGCTTTGTAATACTGATTGCTCAAACTAGCTTACATGCTGGGTTACTTAGTAGATAACAACACAAATAGCGAAGGTATTTTACACGGCAGGAGTAAACGAAATCGGTTAGTATGGAGAGGAATTGAATAATCAAACAGATTATAATGACGAGTCAAAAAGCCAGATAGCAACGCTGGAAAGGTTCGTTGAAAAAAGAGAACTAGACTATTGGGAGACTATTCAGAACATAGAAGCTAAGAGAGGATACTAAGGATGGGACTGTGAAGAAGGAGACTTCAGGAGGAGCTTAAACGCGACGATTCTCCAGGGACTACAAGCTTTGCATCTGACAACGCGCAGAGCAAAGGAGGCATGCCGATACGGTAGACTATCCAGCAATCTTCGAAAAACCAATCTAGTGAGCTATTTCTGAACACGCTCTACCCTGAGCAGTGGTGCAATATCCGTGTCGTATGATGCTTTGAGTGAAACGTCGTTTAAGCAGCTTCGGTAACTTTCTGTTAGTTGACATATGACTCGAATGACAGTCGAAGCCAATTATGGAGAAAGTAAGCCTGCGAGTATGAAGATCCGAGCCGGCACCAAACTTACGTAGGCGCACACAAGGATACGTATCTCCCAATAGAGCAGAAGAAGAACAACAAACACTTTTTCGCCATGTCCCACCTCGACCGCGCGATACTGTTCAGATAGATCCTGGTTCTATCTATCGCTTGGCTGCCGGCGCTTCCTCGCTCCGTCAAACAAATTCTTCCACACGATCTGCTCCGCCAATCGCGTGCGGTGATGCTCACTGGGGAGAACAAAGCGAGCGAATAGAAGAAGAAAAAAACCATACCATCCATATCCATACCGAAGCAGCTCCAGAACCAATGACAACATCGTACCACCGGAACGGCGGCACACCGGAACAGTCAAGGACGCAGGAGTCATTCCGCCGACCGTTCGTCCCCCCCCGGGAGGACACCGGTGACAGTTGATTTTGCTCTCTTCCCAACCGAGAGCAGAGAATCTTGCCCGGCGGAGACACTTGACTTGACGCGCTGTTTGTTGGCCTTTTCTCTTTCTCGTTTTTGCCCTTCGCCAAACATCCGGCTCGATGCGAAGACACCGCGTGCGCGTCGCTGGAATGGGGGGTGTGGTACACACACCCCGAAATGATTTTCCTGCCGGGCCGGGCCCGTGTGCCGCCTGGCCCCCCGGTACGGTTTGCTTACCTTCTTTTCACTTTCGTTGCAACGATCGGCGCGGCGGCAGCAGGGACTACGAACGACGCGGTGCGCACAGTATAAACAAAATCCGCGAGCTGCTCTCCAGGCGGGAGGGCGTTGGTGGGCGAATCGCTTTGGCGTCGCTATGCCGCCGGTGTGGGGTCCCGCGGTGTTCGGCGCTCGAGACACGGGCTCCACGGGAACTGGGAACAAACACTGGGAAACAAACGCCTCACCAACACGCACGCAGCACACGCTGGCGCGGTCAGCCGTTATCCTTTCGCGTTTGTTTTCGCGATTTGTTGTCGCGTGTGTTTTCTTTCTCGCTTTTCTCGCGGGGGTGTGGTGTATCTCCGTGCTGCGCTCTGCACGGCTTTTCACTTTTCTCGCACGCACGTGCTGCAATCAGATTGTTGGCGTATTTGCACACCACGACCACGACGGTGCACGCGAATCTGCACACAAACACACACACACACAGACGCGCGCACACACAATATCAACCACTCCCGATTATCGCGTCGGGATTCCTTTTTACGGGGGAGTCAGGGGGCAGGAAAACCCGTACCCCGCCAAGGTAACGCGACGCGCAACGGTGGGCACACAACTACACGAGCGACGACCCCGTCAGCGGCTGGCCGCGGTTTGCAAAAGACTGGCGCGGCCTGCTGTCGCGCTCGCCGTGGCAGCATCTGCCGAACCCGAGCCAAGGGTGGCCCCCAACGTGTGTGTGCATGCACAGAATCTCGGCGCAGATGGAGTCGCACGATAGTGTGAGGCAGGCAGCGGGCATGGGTGTGTATGCGCGCGTGCGCGCGCTCTCGGGCGCCCCTTGCGTACAGTGGCTGGCGCGTATGTTGGCGTGGTATTTTTTTTTGTTCTATTTTCCGGCCTAATACAGAAACAATATAATTGCTAGGAAACATTACTCAAGGAAACATGGCACATTAGGAGACATTACACACAGGAAACATTACACAAGCAGAGGAAACTGGCTTAATAATTGATTAGATACTGATATTTGCAAATAAGTATAATGATCGAACACGTCACGTCATACTACGTGAAAATGAAAAATCGGTAGCGACCCAAATAGATCCCCCCCATACCAAAATTGATACATCACTGGAAACCAAATTCGGCAAATGTGATGAAAATACTTACCATTCATTCAGCAGCAATTAAAAATTATCCTATGTTATTATTCCAATACCGATTAGCTTTGATTAAACGTAAAAAAACATTAAATTTCAATTTAAACAACTTGACTGTCAAACGACTGCTCATGTTCAGTTTCCAGTGATGTATCAATTTTGGTATGGGGGGGATCTATTTGGGTCGCTACCGAAAAATCTTTCCAAATAGTTTTATAAAATTATTCAATTACTATTCAATTACTAGTAGGACCGTTGAAACTGGTTGATTGTCTATTATATATTCTTTTTAGTGATATTTAGTTAAACTGTTTAAATATTAGTGAAATATTTAACTTTTCTACTCCAGTATAGTACTCAGGACATCAGATATTTCATTTAATTTGGTTTCAAATTTTGTAAGAAAGCATCTTATGTAAAAAGAACTTCACAATAATATTACTACATATCTGCCAAGTATACTAAAGGACGGTTATACTCTACTTTATTCCGTTCGCATTGCTTTTGTACTAATCTATGCAAAACATTATATATAATAATAAATAACGATTAATGATGTTCCATACATTAAATCCTTTCTTTGGTTCAATTTTAAATTTAAATACGGCAAAAACAGTTTTTGTTTACTTCTACGAAACTCGCTGCTCACAACCCCCGCACTGTATCGCGTCCGGAAAATTGCCGAACGAAAGCCGAACCCTCACGCCACGATTTGGAAGATTTTCCTGCCGACCGATGCAACAAACACTCCCATCGCGCTGCTAGTGGTGGTAGTAGACCGCTGTTTGGTGTGCGATTTTCCATGCGCACGTTTTTCGCGTACCTTGCGTTGATGGTGTGTGTGTGTGTGACTGTGGGAAAGGCGGTTGTGCATGTGTGCAATGTTTTGCAACACAGCCCACCCTTTCGGGGTCCTTTATGCAGTCGTTTTGATTGCCCTGACGGCACGTCCGTTCTTCTTATCACCCTGTGCCGGAGATTCGACACTCAACACGTACACAAACACACACGCACACAAACACGCTGATGTGATGAAACATGTGAGATGGTAGCGATTGGGTTGAAAACATAGCCAAGCCTACTACGCACCAATACAAAGGAGCTAGGGATGTACCGAGTGTTGTGCGCTGTGCGAAAGGGTTTTTGTTCGTTGCTTCGCTGGCTGCCCATTTTCCCGGCGGCAGATCGCAGCACCGATTACAACATCCAGCATCCAGAACGGACGCGAAAGATAACGACCCGGTCGGTCGGACGCGGCCTCGGACGGGACGCGTTTGTACCGCCGCGCTGTTTGTGGAAGGATTAAACGGTTTCGGATATCGGGGGTGTCGGATGGGCGAAGGTCGCGCGAGTCTGCTGCCACCGCCAAGAAAGGCGCGGATTCTATTATTCAACAATGGGGGGCTGACACTTTTTTGGAGTTCTTTTGTACGGGACGAAGGCTTCGAGTGGTTCTTTGCTTCGTTACGGTTTGTTCCGGTGCTTGTGTGCGAAACAAATGTCATTATGTTTAATTCAATAAATCATCTTTCAAAGAGCGATGGGTACGGACCAGAAAAAACCACTGTGATGTAAGAACGGGTTGGGTGTTGTTTTTACGCAGCCATCTGCTTCTTTTCACACCGCATTTGATTTGCGGTTTTTCCTTCCTGGACTAGATTGTCTTCTCTTGGAGTCCTTCGTTGGTTCAATTAGCGAGCCACGGTTTGTACTACTTGCGCTGGAGTTTCCGATAGAAACGTGCCAAAGATAGTGACCTACTTACGTTCCCTTCGTTGGCTAAAAACTCTCGACGAAGGTCAAAGCTAAATATTTAACCACAGCAACAAAATAATCTGATACATTGGATCACTTTTTTGTTTCATTTTCAAAATATCGTATGGTTTTGTGCTGTTTATGCTATATAGTAATATAAGCTAGCCTCGTTATCGTTTGTGGGGAAGAATAATACAAGCATGCGTATTACTGGAATACACATTTTTTTTTCCAAATTTAGTAAATAAAATCTATTTTCCTCCCAAAAGTATGAACCGAACCAAATGAATGAATGTGTACCTCAATTTTCGGATGAAATAAAAACAATAATATAGAAAAATATCGCAAAACTCGAGATACTCGTCCAACCGTGTAGAAAACCCCTGCAATTGTAACGAAGCGGTTGTTTCAGTGTTTCCCAAAACATGTTCCAATACAAACACACACCCAGAGCTATGTTTAAGGTTAGCTTAGTTGTATTTTACACGAATGAAATAAATCTCTTTAGAATCGTTAGATCTTTTCAGAAATATGTCACATCGAGAAACAGTATAGTATGACGTACAAAAATAGCGCATGTATCCACCCTACCCCGATTGCATCTATCAAATTCAGCACGAATATTGTATTTCCAACGAAATCCTTGCATTTCTAGTAAAATAATAATTTCTAAAACATAAACCGGCTTCGCCGGGAAATTGCGATCGTTACTAAGCTTGTTCGATTGATACTGACTACGAGAAAGTTATTTCTCACAAAGATGCATATAAAATCAATAACACGACTTTTGATTGTGTGACTCTGCGGTGCGGAAATCATTCGTTCGGCGGAGTGTAAGCTTCTGCCGCTGCCCACGGGATGCTCTCTGTGATGCCGCACTCATCCGCTTTCGGAACATTTTCATCGAGTGGCTGTACCATACCGGCCTCCGATTCCTGAACGATCGGTTCCGGAACAGATTGCTTTTCGGCTGCCGCTTGTTCCTCACCGTGCGTCGTTTCCATTGCAGGCTGCGGTATGCTCGGTGCCACGGTGGTCGTCGGTTCAGCCACTTTTTTAATCCTCTGTCTCGTTACACGCCCTGTAAGATTGGACCACCCAGACGTTAGAACGAAATTCCAACGGCAGCGTCATACAACAATCAACACCTACCTTCGCCCCCGCCAATAATGACGCTGGTATCTAGCACCTCCACTTCTCTCTGGAGCTGAATTTCTTTGCGCAGCTCTCGGCACTTTTCAAACGTCGGTTCACCCTGCAGACCGTGCGACTGCAGGAAGCGCAATATCGCCTCCGCACGGTCGTGGTTCGTGTAGCAGCCCTGCCAAAGCTTCTGGTAACGCATATGCCGAAAGCCGGCCGTTTTCAGAAACTCCTTCATCTGCTGGACGGACCTGGTGCTGCCCTGGCTGCCACTCGTGTCCGCACGGGATGATGTGTTCCTGAAGTGAAAGCGATTGTCAGCGACAGTGCGCATACGTAGAGAATCCAATTTCGCGTCTTACCTATGATTGCAATGGTTAGACGAATGTCTTTCCCTTGATTTTTGGATCACAGTCCTAGATCTGTCAGCTTTTTTGGGATTCGATTGTGATGCTGATCCGGCACTCCCAGCAGGCCATATGGGTGCCTCATCCGAAGAGCTGCTGCTCGTCGCGTGAAGGATATGTAAAGGAACTAAAGAAAGTGGTACACATTATTAGGGCAAAAATGTAGGTGTTCAATTTTTTGGTCAACGATGTTAACGATAACGTGTTTCCCTGTATTACAACAAAAGTTTGCCTGAAAACTTTGGAATACATTTGAGATACATCCACAAGCCTTACCAGGTACATTGCCGAAATAAATATCATTCGGAATGTCCTGCGAGCGGTCGTAGAACCGATCGCGCTTAGGTTGCTTCTTCAGCACCATCGCCTGCAACTGCTGTTGTTGGTACGCGGGCAACTTCAAACGTGCGATCTCTTCCGCCCGCTTGGCCCTCCGCTGTGCGTGTCCCTCATCCTCTTCCGCCGGCTCCTCATCGGAATCGGAATCACTCGTGGAATACGTCTTTGCGTGCGATCGACGTCGCGATTGCCGCATTTGCTTCTCACGCTGCCAGTGTTGCTTGGTGCTCACGGTAAAGACGCGATCCGAGGCACCGAAGTAGATATCGTTCGGAACGTTTTCACTGGACGAGCTGGAGCTCGAACCGATGGGACTGTGGAAAAGAACGGAGGGGAGTTTAAGGTATAAATTACACGCACAGCGCCGTTTCGCTACTCACTCATTGTTGGAGCGTTTGTGTTTCTTTCGCCTAACGTTTAGCAATTCCTTCTCAACATTTACGATGCGTATCGAAGCTCGCTTACGCATTTTCTGGCACTTTTGTGATGTCCGTTCCGCTGGTCGTTTTTCCAGCTCCCGCTTGCTTTCGTCCCCGTCCGAGTCGGTGTCCTTCTCCTTCTTTCCATTCACACCGGGTGTGACGTGCGGTTCGTGTTCCTTCTCACTCTCCGGTTCATCGTTCACCTCATTCGGATCTATTATGGGTGCATCCATGGCGACGGTTTGCTCCATCGCACCTACCATCACACCTTCCAATGTGTCGTAGTTTTGAACGTCTTCTGTCTCATCGATCAGCAGTCCGGCCGGGTCGAGCATTGCACTCGGTTCCTCCTCGCGTCCAATATCGGCCACTGAACTCGCCGCGAATGGATCGTCAGAAGATTGTCTGTTTGTCGTGGGCGTTGAAGAACTTTCAACGGCATCATCTTTCTCGTCCGCTGCTGGTATCGTGAATGCCTGAACCAGCACAACGTTTTTGAAAAGTGATGAAACGCTTTCAGAGTGAGGTGTTTCTGAATCGGACGCAACAGTGCTATCACTATCACTGTCACGATCTACCTCGTTGAGATCGTCTAGTTTTTCATCCACCACGGACACCGCGGGTTCGACCATATCTGGCTCTGCCTGTTGAAGAGGTGTTTTCGTATCGCCATCCTCTGAAGACGTGGATACAATTTGCTGTTCCTTTGTACATTCCTTTGATTCAGCTTTATTGTCATGTAGATGCTCTTCTATCTTTTTCTCACTGTTTTCCACAGCTTCAAGTTGTTGAGAAGAGTTATTCGTCTCGATTTCATTTAATTGAGTCTCAGACTCGATGGGATTGACTACATCCGGCTTCTTCAGGTTTGTATCCTGGTATTCCACAGCTTCAAGTTGTTGAGTAGAGTTATTAGTCTCTATTTCCCTTACTTGAGTCTCAGACTCGATGGAATTGTCTACATCCGACTTCTTCTGGTTCGCATCTGCTTCTGGCTTTTCTGCCGTAGTTAAGCACGGATCAACAGCTGAAGGTGTTCCGTTTACAGCAGATGACGTTGTTTCTGATAGTGGAACCTGCGAACTTACTTCCTGTGGTGGTACAACCTCGATCGCGGAACAGTTGGTTTGCGTGAAAATGGGTTGCTGCGGGGGTGCTGCGTGTGGAACTGTGTATTGATACGTTGCCACAGGTGTTGAATTCATGCTGTACATTTCGGGAGGATGTATATGTGCGGAGGCCTCATGACTGGGACCGATATTGGTTATGGTTACAACATGAGTTGCATTGGGAACTGCAGTGAGATGATTATAAGGGTACGGATTGCTTGCAACCAACGGCGATGGCATTAGCTGTTCGTACACGGGTTGTTCAAACTCTGCATTCGTATCAGGCGTTTTTTCTGCGACTAGCGTTGCTTCCTGGTACGGCTGGTAGGTGCCGGATAGCTTTTCCACATACGGATAACCTTCCATATTTCCATCTAGTTCCGTCCGGCAAAACTGAAAGCAAATCCATGATGAGTGTGGTCAATGGTAATTATCACAACAGCGCTAACACATACCTTTGGAAATCCTGTTCCTTTGCTTCGTGATGAAATAGGATTCCTCACGAGTCACTCTGTGTGTGAATGAAATCAATTGTTATTCTATATTACATCCTAAATTGCACAATTTAGTTTACAATCCCGCACGGTTTGTTGTTTGTTGATTGTTATTTATCCCGTTTGACAGTTGCGTGTTTGTTGTGCTATGGTTGTTCATCGTGCACCACACGGTGCGCATGGTTCGTTTGATCGCTTCAGTGCAAAAAAAATGATATGTTTCTCTGCAGTTTTAGTTTTTTAGTCTGTTTAGACAGGCTAAGATGTGGCCGATTTAGAATGGCAGTCAAGTTTTCGATTTCGATATAGCTTTCTTTGGTTAAAAGACCGTGAGAAACCTTACTATATGGGCGATAAACATTGTGCACTGTGTGGTTCTGCTTTCCGTATATGAGCACGGCATGTGCCTAGTGAGTGAGCTGAACTTCGAATGCAAGATGTACTTGGTTTTGATGAACTAAAATATAAAAAAATATTCCACGTTTATGTGTATACAATGAAACTCAGAAAGATTGTATCATCATGTACCATTTCGTTGAAGATTTTTGCCTATCTGCATCCCTTTCCACATTTGAGCCATTCCTTTGCTTCTGCATCCCTTTCGCACTTTTGAGTTACCCTATGTTCATCTCGCTCTTCCGCGCCCGCTCGCTCTTTGATCGCTAGCGCCGACTGGCGTACAATGGAGGCCGGGTGAACCGTGCTCGAAACTCGGTTTTTGTTGTCTGTTGTTGTCTTCTTCTCTCACTTCACACAGTGGGGGCCAGGTGTTCTAGCTGTCATATTTGACAGTTTGGCAGTTTTTTGTTGTTTGTTATTGTCTCTTCTTCTTCGTCTTCTTCAGAGGCCCCAAAACGTGCAAACGAGAAGGTCACGTCGCTGCGCTGCTGGAGTTTTTATTAAAAAGATTGCGTTTTATACTGGAATATACCGAAACGATACACATTTCCGGCTCCAGGATTATCGCGACGAAACGATCCTTTGCTCCGACACCTCCCGCCCCAAAAACGTTCACGCTACTGCGCTGTTGAAGCTTTTTTCGAAAAAACAAGCAAAATTCAAAGGAGGAGGTTGTGTTCGCGCGCGCTGCTGGAGCAGAGAAGATATTGTTGAAAAAGTTCGTACTTCTTGGGAATAATAGTGTCCCGTGTGTGTGTGTGCGTGTGCTCCCCATTTCTTCTCGATACAGGCGAAACCCCAGCTTCCGTGCTATGTGTGTGTGTGTGCGCCAGTGCCAGTGTGTCTGTAGTGAAGTTTAAAAGGAAACAAAACAAAAAACAGTCACCGTATCAAAACCGGCTACGGAGATTCAAACGCAGCTCCACATACTCTGAAGAAGTGGCCAAAGGTGAGATTGTTTTTTCGTTCGGTCTCCACGGTTTTGTTTGCTTCGCGTATTTCGTCGCCGTCGTCGCCGCCGTGTGAAAGGTGCGGCGCGTGTGAAGGTATGTGGTTTTGTCCGGGGGTGGTGCGTTGTGTTGGGGTCCAGCAACTCCCACCCACCACCGCCGCCCGCACTATTATTTATTTCCATCTGGTGTTGTGCGTGTTTGTGTGCGCGAGTTTCGTGGTCGTGTAAAACGGTGAGATAGGAGGTCGGGGTTTTTTTTCGTGTGTTGCTATTAGTTACAGCCAGTTTTGGCGGTTTGGCTCGGTCTTTGCCCAGTCAACAAGTGTGAGAAGGTTGCGTGTATGCGCGGTGTATGGAGCCTGGCTGCCCTGCGACAAACAGACGTACGTGCGTACGAGTTTTGTGAGTGTTGGTGTGTCTGGAACGTGGTGCTGCGGTTGGGTGTCGCGTATTTATGCTGCAATTGTGCACAAACCCCCTCCCACATCGCCATCATTATCATCATCATCGTCATCATCGGGAGGTGTGGACTCGGTGTGGATTGGGTTGAAAGCACACACGTCTACTCTTTGATTCCCAAGTGTTATTGGGTTCGAAAAAAAACCAAAAAAAAAAACAGTATACTGCGATGTCTGCTGTGAACCTTTGGTGGTGTATATTGAAGACCAAATCTCGAGAAAAAAAAATCTGAAAAATCAGATTGTTCGCTGTTATCGTTCGAAGGCTGACAAAAAGTGGTTATCTCGCTAATTTATTACCAATATTGCAGCGTAAAGCTGTCCGCTTTACAGTCGGTGATTGTGTATGTGTATGAGCGTTATAAACAGGTTTGGCTCAGATCGATATTAAACAAAAAAAAGTTGTTAAATTTATGTAATTAGTGATTGCTGCTGATATGCATTATTCACAAGAGTTCAATTTATGGTATAAATCTGTTATGAGATACAATCAAATTTAATTTAGGTTTCAGTAAGATTTCAGCTGTTGTGTAGGTTGCTTATTTAAAAACAACTTCGTTGGACAAAATTAACATAGCCTACTTGTTTCATTTGAATGCTTCTTCGACATTTACGGACATTTCCGCAACCACAACAACACATCAACGATTTGGTAAATATCCTGCCGCAATCATTCTGCTTCCGGACACGTTTCTTTGGGCAGCATTTGCCTCTTGTTGCCCGTTTAATTTTGTTCCGAAATTAATTTCAATTCGAACTAAAGTGAGGCGTCTTTTTCTGTTCCATGTAAAGAGATGCACACGCCACAAAACGATTATCGCGCATTATTCGCGCCTCTCAAAGCGATTCTGCACGTGGCTCGCCTTCGGGCAATTTGTTGGGAAAGAGATCGCGAGCATCGGAAGAGAAGTCTGAAGACAGATGGTAAAATGTTTTAAATTTGCTTTAATATTTCTTCGAGTATGATATACATTTGGTTAAGTTTATCATACGTATGTATCATATATCATATAGCATCAGCTTCTTGCATTAGGACCATGTGCAGAGTAATTTATTTAATCGTTTTAGTCTTGTGTAGTTTTTCATATATTTCTGATTTTATCATTAATATCATAAAATATTATGGTTGAAATTATTGACGTTTTTATTTGAGGTTAAATTACAACTTTAACCTACTTTTTAACTTTTGAGGATACATTACAGAATTTTAAAGTATGAAGAAAGAAAGTATGAAAGTATGTCAGAAAGCATATTCTGAAGATTATTGAAATTACTGTTCACATAACCATGTCATACAACCATGAACGTTTCCAAATGGTTCTAAACGATAGCAGAGTTTATACGTTGCAAACATATTTGACGCAATGTCACCGTCACCGTTCGCATCGGGCAACGTCTGCAACCGTGCTTCCAGACAACCCCGAAAAAGAGGTTAAAAAGAATCCATGTACCATGAACGCACTGGGGTTGAAAGTGAAACCGGGCACAGGTGTAAAAGTGCAACCGTAGCCAAATGTTTGAACAGCAAGGCAGCCGCAAGGCTAGCGAATCGTCCACGTTGCTGTCAGCCGACGCATACTTCTAATGTTTGCAAGAGACTGCGAGGTTCAATGCCATAAAGTATAGAGAGGAGGGAGAGTAATTTTCTCCACATCGTCCCCGCTTACCCACACACATGCACACACATGAGAACAGCAACAACATCAAAAGAAAATAGTGTTCGCCTTCAGCGGCGTTGTGCGCGCGGTCGCGGAAACAATCTGAAAAAAGGCCTTTAGGCCCCCCTCGCTCGGGACGAGCTGCGGACGGACGAACGAAATGACTTAATTTGACCGTACTGGGGTTCTCTTCAAAGCCGCGCAGCGAGATGTTGCGGCAAGCACTGGGCAAGCTACCATCAACTTCAACGCGCTTGGAGCAAAGCTGGAGGTAAGTTTGTTTCGTTTTCTGTTCGTTTCGTTTGCTTAGTAATAGTTCATACACTTCAAAGTAAGCTAAACAGCACAAATCACGGGTTAATCAGTGGTCAAAGTGAAGTTATTCGGAAGTTCTGTAAGGTACGGCGAGATTTCTGCACTCCCAGCCGAGAAGTTGGACGCGAGCTTCGAACGGTTTTCAACATCTTCCCGGCGTGATCGTGATCTGGCGCTCCCGACATTTAATTATCACATCTGACCCTTACTCAAACTAGCACAAACTTTCTTCGTTGGGAGTTTGCATGCCTGTTGCTGGTGCGTTACTGGCAGGAGCGTTTTCTTCCGGAATGTTCCCGTTGAGCGTCTTTCTCTGGCTATACCTCGTTTACTCAGGCAGAGAGTGGGATGTTGTGTTTTGCCAAAGTAATTTAAAACTAAGCGATTTTCTAGACCACTCTGGTAGCACGTTGCAGTCAACAAACTGTAAACGCCTGGCAAAGTGCGATTTTACTCCCCCAGCGCTACAAGAGAGCCTTGTGGAGTAGCGTGGAGTTCTTTATCCTTCATCGGAGCACTTCATCGCAGTGATTGAATCCGCGCGATAACGTGATGAGGCCCTTGCTTCAGTAGCCTCCAAACTCGTTATACACTACGTCTGCCCCTAGTGCCCGGTGCCCGGTGCGATTGGCAATGGGTGCCGCAAAACCGCATCCGCGTCCCTTTTCGCACGTTGCCGGGTGGTTGCGAAAGCGTGCCGTTGGGGTTTTAATTACTTCCAAACATCAACACCAGCCCGCACCGAGCGGTGTAAACCGGTGGTGCATTTCGCCCAACCATGAGGTGAGGCGTCGGGCCCGGGGTTAGCCAGTGGGTTTGGGTTGTTAGACAGACTGTCACGTTTTGCATCCAGACGTGCGTATCGTATCAATCAACGGGTTTTGCGGACCTGCAACCCTTCCCCGGTACAGCACATCGATCGCTTTTCCCCTCGGCAGGATCTACTTGGGAGCAGCTGGGAAAGGCTAAACGTACGCTGGAAGGGAAAATCCGTACCAAGTTTTTTTTTCTGTGTGTGGTTTTGGTCTGTGGTTTCAGGACAACACCATCACTGGAACGGTCTCTCACTATCATCGAGGCAATCACGATGGTATTTGAGATTGATCGATAGATACTGGTGGCAAGGCGTAGTTGAGTAGTTTGCTATTAATTAAAAAGTGTTTATTGATTCTACGAACCGATTCAAAGTTGTTTTGGGTTGGGCTTATCTACCTATTGATTTTTTTACACCTAATCTGAAATTTATTTTGAATTTAAGACTGTCATAGTGCGTACATGATAGTTCTTTAAGCTACCGCTTACTTAAAACGTATGCAATATAGATCATTAAACATTTGCCTTCTATCTCAAACGTAGCTTTGATGCATGTCCCTTAAGAATATATTAATTTCAATATAACAACATCTAAATGGTGTCTATCGCCTCGAAACTTGCTACCGAACGCATGGATTTTCTTCGCATGCAGCTGATACTGCACCCAGGGAATCCAGGGGTTGCGTTTGCATTTCCGAATGCGCATTCGCTTATCAACGTGCACCCATCGGGCAACGGGCGAAGCGAAACGATTCCTACCATTATCGATGGATGCCACTCCACCATCCAGTGCTGGGCATTCCCTTGCCAAGAGAGAAAGAGAGAGAGAGACAAGAATGTTGTTTCATGTGCTTCTTCACCTAAACCGCTCTGGTCGCTGCTTGCTGTTTGTGTATTTTACGGTCCCTCTAGTGTGTGATTGTTATAATTTTTGTTTAATTTTGGCTTTGGTTCGCGATAAGGAACGCGCGGCCGGTGCAAAATTATGCACGGCGATAAGGGCTAGCCTACACATACATCCAGGGTTGTCAAAAGGATGGAGGAGATGTTTGAATGATTGGATGATGCGCTTTTATTAATGTATGCTTGATATTTCTGGAACAGATTATTGGAAATGCCTTTAAGAATATGTTAAATTTATAAGCAGTGCATAAATATGATCTAACTTTTATTTATTTCAACATTTTATCTATTGAAAGATTAAGGGCCAGGGATACAAGCACGACAAAAGGATGATAGATGAATCATTATCAAACATCGCTTTTGAATCATACAAAATGGAAAAATATACTTTATGATAAGAATAAATAACACTAAGTTTTATAACTACAGTGTAAATATGATTTATGATTATATATTTATTAGAAAAAATGTTTGTTTTGAACATCTTATTATCATGATGTGATCGAAATATCATTTAAACGAAGTGATAAGAAAAACACAATATTGAAACTAGTTTCTGTTCCTTTTAGTACTCATTATCCATCATTCTGCGCACAAGACTGTGCTCTGGGATCAGTATTATGATACATCGGCCCACGAAATGAAGCGAAGAGGGTTCTCCGGAAATACCGCATAATGCTACTTGTATGATGTATCATTATAACTTTCCCGAGCACAGCTAAAAAAAATACTACCAAAATAAGTTGCATTGGTTTTTGATGCTTGTCCTGAAATTTCTTATTTTTCAAAAAAAGAACTGGAAGTTATTATGATATCCTTCAAAAATTTGCTGCAACCATGCAGGACGATATGCAGTACCTATATTATTAGCTATTGGAGCTATCGTAAGCAACGTATCATAAAGAATAGCCCCTTTGTTAGAAATTTGTTTCATGACTCCAGCGCATGGCAAGTTTGACAAGCCTGTCGAGCGGGTATATTGTTTCGATGGTTTGGCTGTAATCTAAACGTTCACGTGGATCTCATTAAGCGCTGTTGTGTTATTTCCGCTGGACAAATGAAGCAAACAAAAATAGCAAACATTTCTTTCCTTCGCACATTAGCTTCTCCTCCTTTTTTGAACAATTTATTGTTCACATCCAAAACATGGGAAGGATTTTCGAAGGAAAGGTTCGATTCAATTCTCGCCCATTGTGGGTGGCGCACTACAATCGAACGTGCGAACCACTCTTGCGAGCGTCCCCAAGCCATACCCCACACCGCGCTATCACCGCAGTGATAGCATCTCCAAAACAGGGTGGAAAAAATCAATGATTTATTTTATTTTTATCTGACCCATCGGTTGTTCAACAAACCGAACCTGTGTGGGCAAACCGGGGCATACCAAACCACAACCGCCCGAGGCCTCCCCCCCCGCCCTGGACCAATCGATTCGCGATTCGCCCACGAAAGAAAACGGCCAGAGCGGTCGCCCGAAAAAGCCGACATCTAACGACAGAAAGATGGTTCTGGAAGGCTTAATTTTATTGCTTTTTAATTGAATCGAAATCGATCGGGACCCGTTCCCGCACCGGGCACCTCCTCCCGTGCTGGGAAGTGGACGGGGGATCCCTTTTCCCGCTGGTGGCGTGGTGTCGTGCGGATGTCGCTGCGTCGTGGTGACATGCGTTGAATTGATAAATCCACTTACTTTTGCGATGTGGCGCTCGCTCCATGGCGGGGTCGGGTGTTCGGGAGCGTACCCCGTGTGGGGCGCACTTTTACTTTTAATTTTCTTTTCCCACTGCCATCATCCGGCCGGGCCCCGGTTGTCCGGGATGTGCCGGAAGGGCCAAGTTTTTGTGGAGTCGAGAAATGTTGGATTATTTTTGGATTTGGCTTCTCGAATTGAAATTTATGACATGCCGCTGCCGTCTCTTCCGAGGTGTGTGTGTGTGTGGGTTGGTGTGAAGCGATCTAGAACTTGTACTGCACGGTTTTTTTTTATCTCAGTTGCTCCTCTATGGTGGCATCATTCTTGTCGCCTCTGGCGTTCCTCGGCTATCGCTATTTTTGCGCACAACCTCCATTGCGCCAGCGGGGCCGAATGCTGAATCGCCTCTCGCGCTACGTGTCTGGATGGTGCGTGATGGCTTCCACACACAGCAGCAGCACAGCCGTTTCGCCCATCGTGACGCTCGGCATTAAATTGATTTGTAACGCGGTGGTGTGGGATGAAGAGAAAAAAGATAAGTTGTGTTTTTTTTGGTGGCGCTGACTACGATGTTGGTGACGACGGTTGCTGCAGTGGGAAAACCTGCCCCCCCCCCCCCTGGTCCCCCTTTTTTCCCCGGAAACGTCCGCGAGGTGAATCATTCAATTCAATCTCCATCGGTCATCGGGGCGCTCACTCCGAGGCCATGTGTTACGGATGAAACTGTCCCCGTAATATACTGCGCGCGCGGGAGACGCGTGTAATTGAGTTTTCCGATCCGTTTTTGTTTTCCGCTGATCGATATGATGTGCGGGACGCAGACGTAGACCAAAATATCATCTCCAGCACATTATTTAGCGAGCGCGCGCTCGCGCGTTTTGGTAGACGGTAGCGGGGTCCGCTTCCGAATGCAGTTACGTTGTTTGTTTTGACCGTGCGCCTGCCGTTCCGGCTATTTTTATGCTGGCGTTTGATATGAGCCCCCCCTCGCCGGACACGGAAAGATTACCGCGACGGAGCACTTTGCAAATTAATTTCTGAACCCACCAATGGAGCACGTAGCGGAAAATGAACAGGTAAATTGAACGTTTAAAATTGTATTACAAATTCTCGGAAGTGAGCAAAAGCACAAAGGATCCAATGTTTCTCTTTTCCAATATTGAAATTAATATTATTTTTTATCATGTAGTGTAACAAACATCGGTAGTTCGCTATCAAAGCTGCCGGCATAATTAAATGTCCATCAGCTTCAAAGAGCAAATCGTGCATCCACATGTCCATTTGGGCATTTTATCTATTGCGTACACATATTTCTATTTGCATTTTACAATATAGATTTTCAAAATTTTGAAAAATACAACTACAAATTTCTACAAATCTAAATACAAGTACAAATTGTGTTGAGGATTTTGCTAATAATTTTTTTTTTACGTACTTATTGAACATGAAGAAGTTTTAATCGAGTTTAGGATAAATAGAATAGGAATAAACTCGTGAAACGATCTGTGAGAAATGCTACAAGTTGTGATGGTTATTCTTAAGAATCTACCTGCAATACATACCCAGTTTCTCCAGTCTAGAGGGGTTATGTTTTTAAAATTAAAACACAGACCATAATGTTAATGTCATGTAAATTTCGTACCGAAAATGCCTTTATATCCAATGATGCAAAGTTTGAACAAGCGAATAAAATCTTCGAATTATTGTCCTTTAGTTTTTATTTTATTTTAATTATAGATATTTATGATATTAAAATTAGACTCTAAACATCCTTCCTACAAAACATAGTTTATATGTAGTTTGAAAAAATCACATTTCGATGAAAATCCAATTCCAACGTGAGCATAAAATTGAACTTCCCATACCATTTGAAAGTTCCCAGACCATTTTAAGTGGGCCCGACATCGATCAAACATTGCTTTAATCAAATCATTTTTGAAAAACATTATCCGAATCTGTACCACCGCTCTCTGTCACATCGTGCAAAATGTGCACAGTTTCGCGTCACAACCGTACGAGCGTACGCCCATAAAGCATAATGATTTACCGTAATTTGTTGTCATTCACATTTGTCCGGTCCGAGTGACTCATTACCGAGTCTGGTGTAATTGCTTCGGCGAATCAAATTTCTCCCCACTACGGGCCGGAAGGAGAACGGAAGGCACATCTTGGGAATCTCGTTGTTCCTACTCCCGCAAGATAGACACGAAGATGCTGCTTGGCGTACGCGTATAATACATGTCTCTTTGGCCCATGGCGAATCGTCCTGGCGCAAAGCGTACCGCTGCGGGGCGAAAATGAAACACCCAACCCCGGGTCCGGGTGTCCGTCTAAAGTGTACGCCACGCCAGTCTGTCAGTTGCAGTCACCC
The DNA here is from genome assembly GCA_000349145.1 of Anopheles dirus. Lineage (NCBI taxonomy): Eukaryota > Metazoa > Arthropoda > Insecta > Diptera > Culicidae > Anopheles > Anopheles dirus. The sequence continues at coordinate 15,666,521 of KB672868.1, read as the reverse complement.
GCGCCCCGTTCGGTGGGCCGTGTGAAATGCCGGCTTAATGGCGAATTCCGTCACGTGGCCGTGCCGTGCGTTGGTAAGTCCGGGGGAGCAGTTTGCGAGATGTCCGATTCGGATTTCGGCCGGATCGTGCTGTCCGGTTCCGGGTGCCGCCTTCTGTGGACACTATTCCAAGCTCGGGGTGAGGCGTAGAGTGTGTCTACGCTTTCAATTAGAGTGCGGGGTTTTGGGGCTGGCGCTGCTACACTTTAACGTTGGTTCTCTCCGTCCCTGTCCCTGTCAACATCGGGGAGCTGAAGCAGTCAGATGCAGTTCGGCGGATGCAGCGAGCAAAACGAAGCCTACGCCAAATTGACAACGACGACTCTCGGCGACCCTTATCCAAAGCAGACACAACTCTCTTTCTCTCTCTCTCTCACACACTCACTCTCGAAACGGAAGAACACTATTTAAGCGTTGGTTTTGCGGCTGGTGGTTTGGTGTGGCTGTGTACGGTCGATTGTGCATCCCCGCCAGCGATCGAACGAGACGCCGCGGCACGGCACGCGAGAGAAACTGCAAATAGCTGCGGCAAATTATTTACATTTCACTTCCGGGACACGAAAGTTTGTTGCAGTCGCGCCGGCTCTGGACGTGAGCGAAATGAAGGGTATTAGTGATGTTTGGACTGGTGCAATGAGGTGGGGCACGTTTGAAATTAACAGTTCGCTTGTATGGATATAAGAAGATAAGCGAAAAGAGCATTAGATCAACTAATGAGTACGCATTAGTATTATAATTGATATTGCTAGTAGTACACTTTTTTAAAGATCTTCGTTATCTTTTCGTTTTGATTGGTTCAATCAGATTTCCAAAACTGAGTTATATCTGTAGCTTCATGCTCAGTACTGCATACCGCTCAAGTTCAGATTTGTACTCAAAATCTGGAGCTTGTAAGGCCATGCTCGTGTTATCATAACCTCACTGGTTCCACTACAACTTGGTTGGGGTTTGATCTTATGATCCAAGTTCTAAATAGACATGAACAAAATTAATTCTACTTTAGAACAACCAGAACCTAAAGCTGCATAGCTGGTCATGTAAGTTACTTATAGTTTCATTAAGATTTTAAAACAATAAAACGCAACACCTATATCATTAACACATTCCCGTTGTTGGAAGCGTGTCCAAAGTCACCACGGTTGCTTGATATGAATATCTCAATAACGCAGGCAGACGTTAATTATATCATCCCGTCCATTGCGTCCGCCTGGGACAGTGTCCCAATTCGTGGAATCGAATTTGTTAAATCACCGCCATAGCAGTGCGGTGCTCTCTCCCACTGCTGGGCGTTATGTTGCCGGTCTTAAATTATGTCTAGCACGCAACTATGTCTACGGTGGCTATGTCAGCAGCAGCGTCTCTGGCGATGACAGATTTAGGTGAGAATGGGCGACGATCACAATTTCCACGTTTCGTGGCCGGGGGGACGCCGATACAATGAAGTCTCAACGTTTGGACGCTCCCAAAACACACTATTGTCGCGTAACAAACTCCCCAGTCGCGTGAAGCTTCGCAATGTCGGCGTGACTGGTTGTGGGGCTTTTGGAGATAATGGTTTTTGGAAAACGATGGAGTATGGAAATTTAGGATGTTTTTCACTATTACTGAAATCTGTGTTTTATTTGTTTAAACTAAAAATTTGAAATGATTGAAAAGTGAATATAAAACTTCGCATTACTTCCAGTATAGCACATGTTGCAACCATCTTGAGGGCAGGTACAATCGATTCGAAATGTTGTTTTTTCCCCTGCAAATCGTGACGGCTAGCCACTTGACCGGTCGTACTCGAGTTAGCGCCCATACGCGCCTTATACGTTGCCCGTGCCGTGCCACTTGTGAAGAGGCTCTAGCGGTCTGGCCTAGAAAACGTAATGCACCCACCGCAAATAAATCAAAAGTACCAAACGATGGCGGCGCCATCGTTCGACCCACCCACCAGCAACCTTCCTCCAAACCAAAAATGGACTGTAATAACAGCAACAGAAGTGCGCCGAGAGGCGCAGCCCCTTTTCGGGGTGTGCGGCATGCAAATCTCTGTGCGGTATTATAATCCAGACCGAACGCCAAATTAAGCGCACGAATCACAGCCCCGGGCAGGAAGGGTCAGGTGAGCGAGGATACGGAGGAGGAATTACTGCAGTGGGAATTGTTATGCGCCGCCGTGCAGCACAGGGTTTGGCGTCCTCGGTGTAAAACCCTTTACACCACCACCAAAGCAGGGCCCCAAAAATGGTATTGAGCAGAATAAATCTTCATCATCCGCAGACGTGCGCGCGCGCGCGCCATCCCCTCCGGGCGGGTGTTGTCTTTCTCACACCCGGCGACGGTGGTGTTGCTGTTTGGTTGCGTGCACGGTCAGAAAACGCTCCACGACCGACTCGCGTGTGCGGGTGGAGGCCTGGCTGGCTGGCTGGCTATCACAAACAGTGGCGACCACCGCGGAGGATGATGACCCAGCGTGCGATGGATGTGTGTCGCCGCGCGACCCATTAGCGCAGCTGTCACGCGATCGAATCAGCGCGCGCGGCCATCATTTATTATGACACACACATCCACACACCATTGGAGAGCAGCAGCGACCGCGCAAAGGCTCTGCGGTGACAAATGATGTAAACTTTCCGATGAAGCCATCCAGCCCCCGGTTGGATCGACTTTTCCGGAGAGCGTGCGGCGTGGAGTCGAAGTCGTCGATGTTGCACAGGCGTGTGTGTGGTTTTGGAAACCCGGTTTTGTGGCTGCGAGCAATAATTTGCGCGCTGTGAAAATAGTGTCAAATTCATCCCGTACGTAATTACAGGAAGACGTAGTAATGATAGGGCTGAATTTTATGCAACGTTTAGGTTCGTGTGTGGTTTTGACGCTATTCTTTAGCAACAAGTTGTTGTGTAAGAATATCTCGAACTTCTGCACTAGAAGAAACGGTGGATGGAAGGAATAATCGCTTCAAGCGATTATTAAGTTAACTTTTTTTTTTACCAAATGGTTTCATCACGACGTCTTTTCTGTTGTTCATGAAGGCAACATTTCACGATTTCCATCCCCATTACAGATTTATGTTTGGTAATTTAGCAAGCCTAACATTAGTAGTAGCAGATGTAGTCCAGCTTCAATTAAAATACATATCTACAAAAGGATCCGCCCAACAAACGTAATTAACTAAGTAATTTACTTAACAGGGATAAGCATAAAAACATACGAGTAAGCAGCTCGAGATGTCTATTTCGGCACTTTTGACCTGATGGAAGTGTTCTATCCAGAATTCTCTATTTCTTTTATATCGAGAAGTCTTTACTCCACACAATGTTTGGAATGGTTTTGGGTGAGATATTTGGGACGTTCTTTCTGTCTTGATCTACGTTTCGTTGAGGTGTTTTCTTATCGTTGCGTATGTTTAAATAAAATAAACACCCGGTGGCAATCGACTTTTGATGATGTTTACTTCAAGTTCAAATTAGTACAGATGTCATTCAACTTGAAAAAGAGTGCGTTAGGAATATTTTGTAATTTTTTTTTCTATATTTGTTGTACTCAGATTTAATAGCAACCTCAATGTCATCTCTTCGTGTTGAAACTTTCTAAGAAAAAAAAATCTCACATACAGGTAGTGATGATCTCCGTTGATCCTAGTAGGTTATGTTTGTATTGCTAATACGCACTCCAAACTTTGTATGCATTATTTTCGTGATTATTTTAGTAATCTCCCTCCCTGTCGGAGTCACTGTCTTCCTCACACTTGCAACGCAGTCAGTTTGTTCCATTTACAAACATTTAGATATGCAAAAACATCTAAACAACTCACCATTTCTATTCACCGAGTCAAGTCGCGAAATAAGCGTGCCTTCCGTAGAACGCGGGCAATAAGTTATCCGTACGTCCACCGTCCTTCACTAGCACCGTGCGGGCGCCGTATCTCCCGAGACAACTCTTTCAAATTTATTCTGTTTCAAACTCACCCGGCTGTGTTTTGTTGTAAGTAGGTCGGTTCTGATTCACCATGCACGGCACGCAAAACCTCAAACCAAATGCTGTTGTGGTGTGTTGTGTGGATGATGAGATGTACCCTCGCGGGAGTCGAAACGGTTTTGTCCGGTGCCGCACACAGATCGAGTTGCCTATCCTCCGCTTCATAGAACGATCGACCAAACACGTGTTTATGGATGACTTAAGCGGATGAACGCATTGACACATCAGCTTTCGTTGGGTTCGTGTGGGAGTATGTGTCGAGTTTCGCAACGAATGAGCAACCGCGCTACTACAAATACACGCCTGGCGCCAGCAGAATCGTCTTGGGATTCTTTTTGGAATACTGATCAATCCCATTTTCAAACGTCTTCGATTTTCGTCTTCGGTGATGTATTTTTGGTGGCCTGTATACTCATCAACACACATCCAACCGCTGCTGCTGGTGCTCGACCCGGCTTTGATCAATAAACAACGTGCTCTTCGGACCGGCGTCCACGTTGCGTCAAGAATGATGTCATCCCAGTGAGGCGTGCGGCGTCGCGTGGCAGCGATTTTAGCCCGTTTCAGCTCGTGGGTGATGTCGCCGTCTGCGTCACCTTGACGGATGGCGTATGTGGGTGCGCTCGTGAGCTTGTGCGGATTGTGCCGGAAGCGTGTGTGAATAGTAATTTGTAAGGATTGTCGCACAATGTGATGGGTGATGGGAAGTGGGTTGAAAAGCCTTAATATTAAACGGTTTCCAAGCGATGGTTTGTAGGTCATTTACCGTGCTCTCATCATGGGATGTTTTGGGTGAAATTGCGAGGCATTTTTTCTTATTTCTAGTAAAAGGCATGCCACAGATTGTGAAGTATTCCAACATATCATTCTTACGCTACAGGGGAGCAGGAAAGAAAACACAAGCAAACCACTAAACTGCCGCAAATATACATTCCCTTCACGATCCAGGCTGATGTTTGTTTTATGCTTTCGGTTGGGATTTTAATAAATGAAACGTTGGCTTCCCCTTAGCACACGAAGCCAAAGAAATCAGACGAGCCTCTCCGTTTTGGTGCCTTTGCCGTGGGCTAACCTTACGACACAAGCGGCACCGACAAAAGCAACTAAAATAAGGGTGGCAAACTGTCCGACCTGCAGGTCCGAGACGGTCACCGACCCGTTTGCGGTCAGCGGTTAAACAACGTTCACCCCACTCGACCTTCGCCCCACTTCTGCTGGCACGGTGCAGCAGCACACCGTGCGCGTCGCCCGGTCTGGGGCAGGCGCACCAGAACCACCTCTGCCGGGTGCAGATTATTTCTTGTAATTCCAGAACAAGAAAATAGCGCTGGATATGTATGCGGCGTGCAAAACGGCGCGCGAAATGAGCGCGGGAGGGGTCCGGCGTCGAACTTAAAACAGGATACAACTATCCAGCCAGCAGCTCGTCACGGGCCGGGAAAGTTTAGCCGCGTCCGTCGTTTTGCCCGTTGCTGGGACTAATGAGATTTTTCTTGGCGCGCCCAACGGCGGACGGCTTCGGACGTAATCTTTTGCTGGGAAATTCTGCCGGGCGGAAACGGCGAGTGATTTTTTTTTCTTCTGTTTGCTTTTCATGTAATTTTAGTCCCTCATAATGCGCTTCATTTGTGTATATGTGTGTGTGGGGGTGTGTTTTGTATATCTCATTAAAATAAGCGAATCCGGAACTTTTTCTGCCGTTGCTCTTTGTGCATTATCCAATGTAGTTCGCTTTTTCTTTGTTTCTGTGCAACGTAATTAGCAGTATTATCGAAGGTTTTTGTTGTCATAGATTTTGTTCAGCTTTCCTGCTGCAAGGGATTAATTTGACGAAGGAGCGAGATAGCGCTTTGTAAGTCATAGTTTGTTGATGCATTAACGCTGTGCGCTTGAAGACATTAATTGCCATAGAATGTATTCGCAGGCGTGCAAATAATGCAGGAAAAAGATTATAATTTCGACTTTATTTTTGTATCACGATCTTGATGTTTTTTTTTAATCTGATGTCATTTACTTTAAAAAGGTTGATTACACGATATTTCTAGGACATGTTGGACACGTTGCCTTTTTCTAGGACATATTTAATTTATTAAAAAATCTAGATAAAACGATTATGCTGGTAATATTCTAATACATTGGGTAGGGTTTTATATAAAGAGAAAGAACAGATCAAGTAGTTGTAGAAAACAAACTCGTTTCTAGACCTAGAACACAGTTTCATTAACAAAAAACCCCAAAGAAAAAGAAGGCCAAGAAGAAGAAGAAAAAAGAAGAAGTAGAAAAAGAATAAGCATAATACAATACAATAGAAGTTAAAGAAGGGAAATGAGAAAGAGAAAAAGAAGAAGACGTTAGAAACACATTGAATCCTTGCGAAAGGATTTAAATTGCGATTTAAATTGCAGTTTCTTTTCTTTCTCCTTGCAAGTAGGTAAGTCAGGTGCTTCGCTATGGAGAGGGTCGATGTTTGTTGAAATACCCCAAACAGGAGCTCAATCAAAATTTACTTTTCTCCGCCTTTTTTGTCCGAATGTTTCATCACTGCGAATCCTCTAAGTCCGTTAATTCAAGGAAGCAATACGATTGCTACTAATCTACCTGCCAAGAAGCTCGTGCCGTGAGTGATAATGGGACATAAAACAAGCGGGCAAGAAAAAACGCCATATAATCCATCCCAGCGGACGGTCCAAATGGCCAAATGTAATCCTACGATGTAGTAGAGGCGCCACATCCAGAAGCTAATGGAGTGAAGCTGTGATGTGCTGTTGCGTCGAGCCCACCATGCACGGGACGTGGGATGGTGTATTCACCCACCGAGCAAATAACGCGCCAATTAGCGTCTAACGACATTCGATGAAGTGGCCCGTCCGGTTGTGCGTTGTGTGCTCTCCTGCTGGCGTTCTCTACCCACCCACGCGTACCAGCGCTGATGGAAAGTCAGCAGCAAAAGCGCTCTTGAAAGTTACTCCACTTCCGCTGTATTAGCGTACGAGCGGTCGGGTATAATCATGACAGTGGCCACGCCCGCCAAATCGATACTCGAAAGGTGGCTGAGAACAAACGAAACTGCAAATGTTGCCTTTGACTTGAAACAATATTTTCAGCGCTCGTAGTACACGGGAACACGGGTGTGCAATGCACCAACAGCGTGAAGCGTTAGGCTGTTTGAGGAAAGTATTTATATCAGGCCCGGCTTTCCTTGTTCACGGTGGCGGCTGGGTGATGGCGAGGTGGTGAAAAACAATCAGCGGCATTAGGAAAAACAGCTTCATCAGCTTAACCGGGGGGCTTAGTTTTACAGCCAGCGTCGGGAGCGTCGCGCGTGGTTCCGGGCGTTCGGGAGCACCCATTTCGGGCGAGCGTGTAACATCCGTGCGAACAGGCGAACGTTAACGCTTACGACCTGGCTGGGGGAGAGGCTCGCCGAACTTGCTTTTTCTTCTCCGCTTCACGTCCTCCACGGCGAAACATCTTAGCGATGCGGTGGTGCAACGATGCGTGAGACCGTGGGCCGGAAGTGGCGCGAATACGCTCTAGAAGGCTGCAGTGTAATTTTGCGCTCGATTGATTCCTGTTTGCGCCGCGGGCCGAAGACAGTTTTCGTAGAATATTAAATTCTTTATCAGCTTTCGCGCTGGGAGTCGCTAGCGCTTCGGGTGGCTCCGAAGATGGTCAAATTCGCACCATCCCGGATGGGAGCGCAGAAAAAAGGGGCTAATGAGTGGATGGGCATTTCATAAAGGAACCGCCCCTACGCATTTGCACGAATCGACCGCCTTCCGGTACTTTACTGTTGCCAAGTTCAGCTGAATGGAAACTACTCGACTACGCCCGTTAATTCCACTTACAAACACTTATCGCCCGCAACAGAGCCCGAATGCAAAACGGTGTTTCTTGGGACGAATATTTGCCTCCTCCCTCGAAGGCGCGGACCCGTTCGGAAGAAGATCATGTTGTAGCTGGGCAGAACATACAAGAAAGGAGGTAATGTTTGATGCGGTTGCCTCTTGGAAAAGGTTGCCGATGAAACAAGAATAAGTGAGTGCAAAAAAACCCCCTGACGACCACGACGACGGCAACAAACACAACCAGTGCTCTCTAAATGGTATTACAAAGAATTACCACCGGGTTCAAGTGGGGCCGAGCGAATTTTCTTCCGCCAACTCTGTGGGTGTGTGGGTGCGTGTGACAACGCAACACAACGGTGGAAAAACCTCGACGCTTAGAAAGCTGGCGGCAAAGGTGCTGGCTGGTGGGAGCATCGTGGTCGACAAAAAGGACATAAAACGAGGCTTGGAAAATACCGGTGGTACGGCCGAAAAACCGATCCTTTGATGTTTGCCTGTTCGCTTTCGGGATGGGCGGTCTCGTCTACTTGTGCCTTTTTACGGAGCAGGTGGAGCGGCAGGCGGGTGAGAGGGGAGCACCCGATCTAGAACCTTCTGCCCCGTGCACGTTACCGCTGTAACCTTGACTCTGAACTCCCGGTGTGTTTGGAAATGTTATTTCGCAATTAGCATCCAGGTGGAATGGCATTTTTCGTATTTTTACAAGCACGGTGGCACGTGGCCGGCGAAGCTTCTGGGGGTGTTTTCTGCAGCAGCACCAGCAGCAGGGTTAATCAGCGGAAGGTTGGGTTATGCTTTTGTTGTTGTTGTTGTGTTCGTTGTTGTTGAGTTTGCCTGGCCCTCGGTTTGCTTATTCGGTTGACAAATGCCAGCTATTTGCACACCGGTAAGGTGACAAGTTTTACGATCCGAATGGGCTCGATTTTCTAGATCCGGGTTCTGGTTTATGGACCCAAAAACGGTCGGGGGTTATTTCGGCGTTGTGCAGACACTCGTTAATTTATATCTGTTTTATTGTTTTCGGTGTGCAGGGTTGAACGAGTAAATCCATGGTGCTTTATACATTTTGTCTATAACTTCGAGAAGTTTGATTTTGATCTTATTTGACGATTTGTTTTCACTTTTGTTGATGAGTTTTCATTGCTTATGAATGATTCTACATTTAATAAGCTTCAAAAATTTATTCATATTCCAATGTACAATATCGTTATTTTTTTGTTCTGGCTTGGCACTACAATCTCTAGGCCTGCCATTTCTAGCTCTTCTCCTGCATGAGTGGAGCCGAGATCCCAAGATTTCAACCCTCAACCTGTGATGTATACGAACTTGCGCTCGCGCACAGGATCATGCGGCCTTGTCCAAAAACTACATTCTTGAAAATTCAAAATCTCATTTCCATTTTCACTGGATTTGCCAGCATATGCCAAAATATGTCAAAATATATGTTGCATACAACAGGCTGTGGGTCCGAAACTCATCTGGACCATCTCCCCGAACGCAGGACTATCCAGGTTAAGGGTCTTAGGTCTAATAACTAAGTCATTGAAAGCCAGACTATACCGATGGCAAACCTAGACTTAGTTGAGGTTGTTGTGCCAAGGAAGATGTCAGAATCTGTATTCGCATCTATGTAATGCGAACAAACAAACTTCATCCGGCTGTGGTGATTTGAATGAGTCTCAAGATTTAAGGACTTAAGGTCGTCACGGCAAACAATGAGAAGCATGAGCAAGTCCTCAATGCATCACACACTTATTGTGTTCTGGGTAAATCAAACATTGCAGTTCATGTGATTTGAAGTATGGAGTCCTTCGAGTCAGAAAAGCTTTGTTTCCAAATTCACAATCCTACTTGCTCTCAGGTCCGAATGTATTCTCTACAGAATAGTACAAAAAACTCCGCGTTAACTTTTTTTTCCCGGAGATGACGGCCACAATTTGATACTAATCAAATAACACCGAAACCATTTCAACGCGCGGCGGTCAGGAAAAAGTTGATCCTTATCTCGCGCCTACACTTGTACAGTTGTTATATTGTCATCCTCCCTCCTTCAACCTTCACCCCAACGGCAGCGAACCGTACCTTCGGCGGGTTTTTTTTCCCCATTTCCACTCCGCGGGAAAAGAAATCAAACAAATAAAACAGTGTGTATATCAAATTAAACTTTTACCATCAAACAAACTCGCCGAAACTGCGCCACTCCGCCTTAAGAAAGTGTAATCCGTGGATGTGAAGCGCCTGGGATCGCATTACCCCAAGGTCCAGCCAGACCCGAAGTCATCTCCCCGGTCCGAAAACAAAAAGAGGAACACGCGGGAAGATTGGATAACAGAATAGAAACAAATCTTCCGCCCACTTTCTGGCGTGGAAAATGATGAAGGGCAAAGAAAATGTGGGTGAAGGAGAAACGGGAGAAAATAAAACACCATCACCGTTCTGACCATCGCGTAATGTTCTCGGACAAATATTCGATTACCGCCATCAACCGTGCGGACACCTTACCTTCATCATCATCTCCAGCAGCAGCCGGCTGGAAGTGGGTTCCAAAGTTTTCCAGCTTCGAACCGCGGAAAGTGGAAAATTCACGGGGCACAAAAAATAGTCCGCCTTTCGAGACGCGTGCACAAATTTGGAGCAAACTCCAACGTGGATAAAAAATCCACTAGACGAACATAAACCCCGATGCGATTTGGCCGGTGGTCTCTTCTGCGGCCCAAGCACGTTGTAGATAATATTTCGCTAATAAATTCTACTTATTCTATTGTTTTTCATTTCTCCGTTTTTTCTCTCTCTCTCTTCTTTCTCTTTTCAGTGCCACCGGTCGGCGGGACTCTTGCCGTTTTAACCTCCGTGGGCCAATTTCCGCTGGGCTGGTCGGAATGTTTTGGATGAAGTGCATTTTTTCCGCACCGGCTGGAAAGTCCTCTGAAAACTGAAGCGCACAAAAAAGGAGAAATAAAAGCCGGAGAGAACACAGGAGCAGGAATTTCGACAGAAGAGGACACACCTCCACCATCGTTTGCTTTCCCACCGCAGCGGAATGTAATCAGTGTGTGTGTGTGTGTGTGTGGTGCCCGTCAAGCTGAACGAGCCGGAACAGAAAACCAAACAAAAAAGTGACGTGAAAACGGGCGAAGTGTGACAGATCGGACCAACATACTCTCTCGCGGAGTGTGGTTTTCCCTTCCCAGGGTCATCTCCCCTACAGGATGGGAAAAAGGCTAGAGCGTTGAAATTAAAAGGGCAAAAACTGACCACTCGTTCGGGCGCTCGAACAGCTGCTGCTCGAATAGTTGTCGTCGTCGGAGCAAATGTCTTCGTTTCTGGACCTACGAAAGCGCACGAAAGCGAAAGCGTTCAAGTGGACCACCAACAATAGGGAGCAACAACATCAGCAAAAAAGACAATAGAACGGTAGCAGGAGTCCACCAAAAACCGCGTCGCATAAAGAACGTTGTTCGCTTCCTCTCACTCTCACTCTCTCTCTCTCTCTCTCGCCCGAAAAATGCTCCGAATGTGTGTGGTGTCGGTTTTATGTTTCTTCCCCATTTCCTATTCATGATGGTGTCGTGGGGAGGAGAAAGAAAACCCCCGGTCAAAAACTAACTACCGGACAGACAATCAGACAGCTTGCTGAATCTGGACGCCAGTTCAGTTCTCTGGACGCTGGCAGTGTGCAGAGTGGGCAGATAAATCAAGCGCTCGAAAACAATGCAAAAAATTTCATTAGAAAAAAATAACTTTTGCAACTGTCACTTTTGGGTTTAAAAAAAACTGAAAGATTTGTTTGACTGTTTCTCGCTCGCCCATCGTCATTTACATCGCCCTTTCGTGTGCACAGCTCCCTATGCATGCCTGACGAGAAATATTAGCATCATAAATACACATACCGCCAGCGTGTGCACGGGCACGGGCTATGGGTGATGATGAATACTTCTCGACATTGTTTGGCAGCAAACGTTAACTTTTCATTTAATTTTCCTACCCCACTGGTGGGTCGTTTTGGGTGTGTTGCTTTTGTTTTCGCTTGCTTCAGCGGCCTGCCACTATAATTTGAAGCCCAATTCTGAGCTGCTCCGAATGTGGTGGAATTCATGCTGGGCGCTCGATAACGCCCCCTTTTCGGTGGAAGAGTTTCGCTTTAGTTTGTACGACAGGATAAAAAAACGATTTAAATCAGTTCAAATCGGCACCGTGTGCGCATGCAATTCGTTCGCGACTGGATGTCCTCGAAACAATCACTGTGTGTGTGTGTGTGTTTTGTTTTTTTTTTATTTAAGCGTAAATTGTGCCTTTTTATTGCCGCCCGCTCGGAAAGTAATCGCACTTCGCCGTTGATCTATTTGCTGTCACTGGCGCGCCGATTTTATTGCACTTTCATATTGTGTCCCGGTTTTTGTCCGGCCCCAATGAGATCAACATAAATATGGTCCAACCCGAACCAGATACCGCATACAGCCAAAACGACCATATACGACGACCCATTGCATGTCTTTATTTAACCAGCACCAATAGTCGGAGTCCTTTCCGTTCGCCTTTTGGTTGCTTTATCTCATGATGATATTTTTCATAGTAAAAATTGCAATTGCTGCAAAATTACATTTTTTGCATCTTTTTAATGAAAAATTTTATAAAAAATATTCGAATTGTTTCTTATACTCTAGTGCAAAGCGTCATTTAGAACATAAATCAAGATCTGTTTTTTTTTAAGTATGAAAAACTGTTATCTCTTGGTCATACAATTTTTTCAATAAAAAATGCTTCTTAAACTGTTTGAGCTCCAATAATAGTTTTAAACATTGAATTTTCATGTTCATTGTTATAAAAAACATTCAAGTTCGACTAAAATTGCAAACTTTAAACTTTAAAATGCAATGCGTCGAAATTCGTGTTCAAAAAATCGTCTTTACATTATTGTATGGGCAATAAATGTGTATGTTTTAAATATTTATGGCCACATTCCGTTGTTTCTATAGTTTTTGTATGGTTAAATTTCGTTAAGAAATTCATTAAAATTTGATCTTGAAGCATTTCGAATCTCCATTGAATTCTTTTGGATTATGCAGAGAATTAAATAACTCATGCACCGATTCTAGAACCCATCTGCCATCTCGTCTTATTATATTTGTTGATATTTCCAACGTTTTTTTTTTGTGTTTTATCATGAAAAATTCTCATTTTCGTGATACTTTTCAAACTCTGTCGTGCTGGAAAACGGATGTTGTCAAATTTTGCTAGATCGTAGCGTCGTAATCAACACACAACCCATCTCACCTGACCTCGTTTCCCGGGCTTTCCAGTAAAAGCTTTTAATTATTTCTCCTTTCGCAACTTCACGTTTCGTTACAGCTTCTTCTTCCTTGCTTCACTTCTAGTGTCACATTGCGACAACGGGGGAGTTGATTTAGGCAGTGCTTTAAAAAAAGTGCTTGCGAAACAGAGTGTGTTGGTGCGCGATTGAGTGTGAGTGCGTCGGTGTGTGTGTGTGGTACGAAGAAGGCACGGGAATAATTATACGAAAGTGCAAAAGTGAGTGCAACAATAATAGTAGTAGAGGAAAAAAGTTGTCGCGATCCAGCCCGAAGCGACGGAGTGTATTTATAATAATAGTAAAAAAAACCCCGGTAGGTGTTTTTTTTCCTCAAAAGTGTCTCTCTCCGGCAACGGAGAGAAGTGCGCACCGCTGTGAGTGTGTGCGTGTGTGTGTGTCGGTGCAGGTTACGCAAGTGGTGCGGTCGCGAAAAATAAAGGTGCCGACGCGCGTGGGCCGGGAGAAGCGCGAGGAATCGAATTAATTTCATCCGCGGCACGTTCTCACGGCGGCGCACCTTCGCCACCGGGCCATATCGGTTTGCGGTGCGATTTGGCCGGTTGCTTCACGGTTCCATCATCATCATCGCCATCATCGCCATCGCCAACATCAGCCGCCGGTGTGTCGGGTCTTGATGAAAATATAATGCAGTTCCCATTGCCCGGCCGGTGCGGGTGTGCGAGCAGTGTCGCCAGCGATCGGGTGCAGCGTGAAGTTAGCAACGCAACAAGCGGTACGACGTTGCAGCTGGTGGTGCTGCTGCTGGGGTCGCGTACCCGGTCGGCAGCCCTTCTGCGGTAAGCCCCGACTCTGTCAACGGTCGTTTGCGGTCAGGCTTCCGTCGTTTGGGGCAGACTTCTGGCCAGCGTCACAGCCGAATCGATTCAACAATCTCGCGTGCAGCAGCAGACGGCGGCGCCCGGGACACACTTTAACACAGGTAGGAGCGGTTTGTTTGCCATTTTTTGTCCCACTACACCCCCCGAGTCTGGGAAATGACCGGAAAGGTGTCGAGTCGTTAGTATTGTCAACGGAACGGCGAGAATAGCGCCACGAGAATCGCCAATGGGCCGGTGTGTCGTCAGGATGATGTTAAAAGCGGGCTCTCCACTGGGATTTGGAGCAGCACCCCGAAACAATGGGCACATTCAATTTGCTGTGCGGCGGGCGGCAGCACTTTTACACTAACCCAATTGTGAGATTTATGCCACCCCCTCCCCGGTTGTGTTGATGTAATAATTGTCGATCCCTAACTTACGGCCGCGCAGCGCAGATTAAGATTAAGAAGTTTTGCTCTCGTTTGCTTTCGACCGTCCCCCAACACCCCAAAACAGCCCGTGCAGCGCGTAGTAATGGTGGTACGATTTGAGGTAAAGAGGCACATTTGTCAATCCCTACCGGGAATAATTCCGGCCGCGCTGCCAGCCTCTCCAGCAAATGATCTTCACGTTTGCTCAATCTAATCTGTTTCGCTCGTAAAACTGTCATCGGGTGAAAAAGGGGGTAGTTGCGTGTAGGAATGCCTCAGGCCCAACTTTCGTGCAGAGCGGGGGGTTGGGGGAGCGAAAGGGGCCCGCAGGGGCAGATCATTTCCTATCCGCTGCCTCACATTTGTCAACCCGGGTCGAGGCTACGCTCGGGTTTGTTTTCTTTCCACGCAAGGGAACGAATGATTGGAGGCTGATAAATGGGGGCCCGCCATGCGTTAGGATCGGATCGATAACGAATGGCTGACAGTTGGCCGCAATAGATTTACGTTTAATGATTTTTTTTCTGCCAGCAGGCGCGTTCCATTAGTGTGCACGCTCGTTGTGAGGATTAATAATGTTTACCAATGTTTTATGACTAGAGTTTTGCGCTAATCTCTAATGAGTCTATTCTATTGTTTTTTCCGTATATTTGGGTAGTTATAAATTTTATCCTATTTTTGCTGTATTTTACTGTATTTTCTCATTTCTGCACATACCTGTTTTCGTATCGAAACATGCAGTACATTGTTTAAAGCCTGAACTAACTCAAGCTTAAAAAAGAAGCAGTTTTCGTTATTTTCTCCTGACTAAAATGGTTGGCAACACAATGTATCTGCGCATTTTGTTTTTGTTTTAGTCATGTATAGAACACTTTCATGAAATTTGTATTTAGTTGAATACGTTAGACTTATCTTTTCTTCAATTAATTGGTTATATTGTTCGAACGTGTTGTTTAACTTATTTAAATTTACTTTACTTATTAGTAGTCCAATTTATTTTATAATTTATATATTTTGTTTCAAATATTTAAATTTATTGTCATTTTTTTATTTCGTTAATTTCGTTACATAATAAATGGATTACTAAAAAGTATTGTTATCCGCGATTGTCAGATAAATGTTGATGTGATATGACTTGAAATGAATATATAGATTTTTTTCTACGTTCGTTTTCTATTATGTTCGTTTATTGATGATGTATGAAGGTAGTAACTACAATTTAGATCTTTCAATACGTACATGTTATTAGCTATAATTTGATCTTTAGCACATAACATAAACTATGACCTAAACGAGTTTTCACTTCAATTTAAACTCAATATTAGCAAAAATAATTAATTATTATGATTTTGATGCAATATTTCGTCTGATTGAAGTTATTTTAATATTTCAATAACACGAATTATATAAACTCACTTCCCGGACAAAGGTAAACCCTACTTTAAAGTTAGATTGCAATGCTTTTCCCGCAATCAAACCGATCTGCACTAACGGCCATGAAAAACGGAAACAATACCGCACGACGGCACGTTTTCCGCGGGGATTGTAAATTGAAAATAAAATATCTCGTTCACCGGTCCCATTCCACTGGTTTGATAAATCATGTCACGAAGTCATACCGCGCGATGGAATAATGCTGTTCGTTCACACCGCGGGGCCGTCGGTAAATGATTCAGGAAGCCGCCGGTGTGTCTGTGTGTGCGTGTCTCGCCCATTAATTCTATCCATTTGCGGGAGTCGGCATGCTCGAGGACTCGAGGTCCGCCAAACCCAGGACTCGGGGCGAACCACAACTCCATTCTCGTCCCGAATAGCCACTAGAAAGCGTTGGAAAAACGGCTCACACCGACTGGCAAGCATAAAGCAAACTAACTACCGATAAAATCCCTTTTTCCGGACGTGGGTGTCGCAGTCACTTTGTTGTAGACCCACCTTTCCACTAACAACGCAAAAAAAGGGGTTGGCACGCTCCGGTGGCGGTTAAATGTCACCGACGGAAGGTAATCAATAAAGCATCTTTTTTCTCTCGTGCTGTGTGTGTGTTTTTTTTTAGGTTTGCCGCGACCTTTCCCCGCCTTCTGTGGCAACCCCTGTGCTGCCGGATCAGCAGTTCTCGTTTTCTGCACACGACACACGGGAACCGAATGCGGAGCAATATCGAACCGGGTGGGCATGTGCACCGTGTGCAGAAGCTTGCCGATTTTCCCACGAGCGGCGGCTTGATACGATTAGCGATGCGGTTGGGATCGGCCGCTGCTGGGCATGACATTTGGGAAGCACGCTGCCTGGTCTGGGCTGGTTCGTGCTGCTGCTCGGATACCTTATCGCCCGGTGCAATTGCGCGGCGGCGGCGGTCAAAAATGAATCACGAACGATGTTTGTCGAACCTTCGCGCCTCTTGCCTACTGGCGAGAACTTTGGCAGGAACGAAGTACCGGCTGGCTCGAGTTACTTTGTTCGCTCGAGTCGTGACGGTGCCGGGTGCGGTGGTGCTAACGAATGGGAAGAATTAGTAGAAGCATTAGGTATTTCGATGCCGGCTGGGCTGGGCCGGGTCCTTAGTTTATTATGTTGCAGTAAATTGAAATGACATGATCGTGATCCACTTTCCCATTCGGGGGGAAAACGATCGGACAATTATTGCTCGGTTGGGAAAATTAACACAAATTAATCTTATTAATTGTGCAATTTTGGGCTCGTTGGAGCGTACAATACAGAAGGGTTGAAAAATTCTACATAATGAAAACAAATCAGGGAATGCGTACGTTTAAGGGAATTTAGAAGCTTCATTGTACGTGGAATATTTCAACTTTCGTTGTCCTCCAACCACGCGAATTTTGCTCGAGTTTTGATGACAGTCGACCAAATCCCGAGTAGCATTGCTTCTACAGTCCTTATTTCTTCGTATATCTTAGAGTTAATCGCCTAGGTGAAGAAAACTCGTGTTGTTGGACGGGATTTTAGAAGTGGCATAACAAATCAGTCAATTTCGTGCAAATGCATTGACTCCTCGTACCAGTGCACAGTGGGCACCCGCCATACAAATGCCGGGATAAAAATCGGTTTTTTGATTTACTCTGTTTAATGTAATGGATTTCACTTGATTTTGTTTAAAAAGGTATTATATTTGAGTTTTGAGCATTTTTCTATAGAGGGCGCCACTATACATCATTTATGTGTCTATTTTAACACTTTTTCGGTCCATTTCTATACGATTTTTATATGGGTTTCAATGTTTGAAGTGAATTGCCGTTATGTGTGTATTTTTAATATTGAAGTGGTACTTTTATCCGTTTATTTGTTAATATTGTACTTCATTGTTGATTGTTGCGCATAAAAAAATGAATTACAGTTCAAGTTTAATAGAAACATCATATTAATATTTTTTCTGGAATCTGGAATAACACATATATTTAACTCATCCGATGATGTGAACATTTCTATGAAGCCCTGTGAATCCCTCTTCCAGGAATATGCCGTTTCATACTAGACTCAACAGCCTGTGAAAGTTTGTACCTCATTTGTGGTTTTTCTTAACTAAAACACACCCAGATCTGGAACAACCTCTTAGAGATGAGACTTTTACCCGTGCCCCATGGTGTGTAAAGTCATGCGTTCGCGTACCCGTAGATACAACCGACTATGCTGTAGTTTCAAACTCATTCTCTAAGGGACCCAATCTTACCCGTAAAAAACGCCTAGCATTTTCAAAGGGGTAAAATATTCGGTACAATTCCGTCATTAATAAAATTGTCAGTTGACTATGTCAGCTTATGAGCGAATGTGACCGATAATTTCTTCATGTAAAGTCAAAATTAATTGCAAACAAATTTGGTGAACCCTTTTTTTACGCGACGCAATATGCTCTGTGCATAATCGTATGTACAGTGCGTGCATGCAACGTAAGCGTCAAACCGACAGTGCGTGCCAATAGTGGTGTAGAAAAATGCAATTATTTTTCGGGGTCGCGCACGGTCGCAGCTGGATTTGGTATCAAAATTTAGAGGAAAAGTTGGCCTTCATTTTGGTATATATCACACGAAGGAGAAGTAGTGCGATCATAGTTTTTCGTCATGTCAAAACTAAAATTACCGTTTATTTAGCAGATGTATTATTACATTTTCATTTAGTTTTCAATTAAATTTTGCGTAAAATATTTTTAAAACAATTTTGCTATAAAGAACAACACATTTCCTATCCAAAACTATAAAAATCATCACTATCGGATTACTCGTTGCGTAGATACAATCATTTAAATTTGACCAAAAAAAAATTTTTTTTCGCGATACTTTTTAACAATTCCTGACTTTGAATACTTATATCTCGGAACTGATTAACATTAGAGCCATGATTTTTTGGCTTTCCTAATGTATGAGTATCTATTTTAAGAATATCCATTCGTTAAGCCGGTATCTCAAAAATGACTTTTTGATTTACGCGCACGCCCCGTGCCCACTGTGCAGTGGCCACATAACTTGAATCATCCAGAAACTATCCAAAGTACAGCTGTACTTAACCTTGCTCCATACCATGTCAGATGAATTTCTAGATTGTGCCGAATTTAGTTTACACGATCGATAACCAAGGAAAGTGTTTGAAATTGTTATCGAACGAAGCATTGTCGATAGGTGTAACATATCGCCATATGTTAATATTGTTTTTTGGAAAACCAGCCCACTCCAATTGTAAATGGAGACTGACGAGTCTGATCTATTCATTTTACTTATTACCAACTAATCGACCCAACTCCAGTACGGGATCAATATTATGTTATCGTCGAAAGAAGCTAGAATAGGTTTGAAACGGACAACTTTCACCATGCAAAATATAAAAAACCTACCATTCTAAGAGCTGATTTACTTTGTTGACCTTGCGCCATTCGACCGGCAATCGAGACACAACCGAGAGTAAGCCCTTCTGTTTAATAACTTGCCTGGGAAAAAAAGGCAAGTACGCCTCCGACAGGCGGCAGTACAGTAAAGTGTCTGTGCAAAAGCAACAGGAAGCATAAATCTTAATACCATCGTCAATGTTCGAATGGTTAGTACATAAAAACAGAACCGCCTTTTCAACCGTCAGAACGAAAGAATGATTTTTCGGTGAAGGGGGGTGGGTGGTAGGACCCACCCTCGGGTGCGCGCGAGATGACGCAGGGCCTCTGGATGTATTCATGTGAATATTTATGAGGATCGAATGTTTTGGATGTTACGGATAGCAGTACATCGACGAAGCAACCGAAAAAAAATGATCCACTAAACTGCAACGTTGTTTATCCCGCTTTCTACCGAAAACGGAAAACACCTTTTCCCCCTCACACTCGCCCCGTGAGCGTTTCTGGAGGCGAGTGTTTCGCTCGCGCAGGGCAATCCATTTTGGATTGGCGTGGCGAAAAAAAAAAGCACGCTAAACAAGCTGCGGCGCGGGAATTGACTTTGATTTTCTTGTTCTTCGGGGTTCGGGCCTCCAACATTGCGATTTGCTTCCGGTGGCGCTCGGACTGCTGGGCACGTGGAGCGCAATGTTTGCGGTTTATGTTCGAGCTCTGGGAGCAGGCTGAGGTGAGGAAATTAATGTAGGTTCGGTTTTTATTATTCATTTTTTTCCGCTTTTTTCGCTCGTTGTTGTTGTTGGGGCTCCCAGGCACCCTCTCGATGAAGGTCCTGAGCGATGGGCGGGCGCTCCAGCGTCCAATAAATGTTGCCCAAACCAGCGAACGCTTGAACGCGCCTGCCTAGCAGGCGAAGCAGACGCCCCTTATTGCGTGTGTTTATGCGGGCTTTATTTTCGGAAAAATTCCTATGAACTACCGGTTCCGATGCTCCCAGTCAATCATCGATCGGTGTATCCGTTGCCGATCTGCTCTCTGCTTCTTTCTCTTCGTCCGGTTTTGTGGTCTCAGAACTGGCGCTACCTTCGGTGGGTGGCGAACACTGGGGGTAGGCCGATTGAAGCCGAGGAAATGCTCTAGAAAAGAGCACCGTCGACACCGGTGGAGTATTGATTCATTTGAATACGATTTGCATCTCATTGCGGAGGAAGCGGTAGGAATCGCTCGGCGGGCCACGAAACACTGTCTGGGCACGGGTACGCGGGAAAACTGGGAGGCGCGTGGCATTGGACAGTTGCTGCGTCGCAGCATGACGAGATGATTCAATATGCTGACTTCCACCCGGACAGTGTGTGTGTGTGTACTCGGTGGAAGCTTCGCTCGTAATGAAGTTTGCTTCCGATTGCTGTCCGTTAATGTAATTACATTATGCGTTTCGCCCGGTGAGTGCCGTTTACATTGCGCTCGGGAGGAACTGTTTGAGTTCGTCTCATTCTTTTTGTTTGTATCTCTGTCCGGATTTCTCTTTCTTCATCATCCATGCAAGAAGGGAACGCTGGTAAGTGTGCGTTCACGGTGAAGTATTTTTTTTTGTCAAAGGTAAACTGACTTTTTACTAGTATTTCAAGAAAATTATGCAAAATGGTCTATATCTCTTAGGAAAATTGTGAAACCATTCCATTTAAAGTTTGTGTTTTGTAATATTTCATTTTGAATAATATTTACAACCATCTTATTGATTTTAACGCAGTTCAAAATCACATAGCACAGTCCGTAACATAACTATAAGACTTGTTTATTGTGGATAAATCGTAAACTTGAAGCGATAGAAGTCAATGACGTTCTACAAAGCTGTAGAGAATATCATAATTTTTATGATAGGTATAGGCATTTCTATTTTGTTCTCTATGATTTTATATTGTTAGAACACGTTCTTCTTTTCAAATTTATTTGACTTTCTATATTTTTTTTGGTAATATGTTTCGGTTCCATTTTTGTGTCCTAATTCTGTAAAAAACAACTTTTCAGCCATTGTTGATCCCGCCACGGATCAATTTAGTATATTTTCTCTAAGTTTATCAAGCTTATTGACTCATTGAATCGTAATGATTTTGCTCTTAGAGGACAGCCCGTCTTGTATGCTAGAGTTCATGCCTTAAATGCATTTGAAACAACGTTGTCTCATGCACTTACAATATCTGATTCCATATGTTTCTATCAATTCTTTTTATTGCTTACAAACTTTAGACTTAATTTTGATAATTTTAATAGCGTCTATTTAAAATTTAGGATTTGTTTTATTTTCATCAATGTGGTATAGGAATAAGGTATAGGATAAAGGCTCAGGAACACATTCCTTATCCGCTAGAACATATTGTTCACATCGTATCGTGTTAGGGTTCATATTGTGAAATAAATTTAATGAATGAATGGACAGAAATGTTCAATCCCCCCGAACCACGGCAGTGGTTCATTAACTTGTAGGATTAATAACAACCGAGAGAGGAAAAACACAGGCACAAGACCCCGCCGGAGCAGATGAACCGATAACAGCAAACCGCATCAAACCCGACATCCTCCACCGATCCCTAGCAATCGAATCGGTTGGGTAAGCTTTCGATAAAATTATTCATACCACACCAGCGCTACATACTTTGCCCATACTCGAGCGACGTAGCCTCCACACTCCTCCACACTGCCTTCTCGTTCGCCCCGCGCGCGAACCTAAACCTAGCCGAATACCAAAACCTCCCCGATGCGTGTGTTTTACCCAGCTCGCCGGTTATTCGTTGACTCACTCGCCGCAGCCAAAGCTTCTTCATTATTACTGCTATATACGGTCGGTTAACCAACGAACCGGAGGTGCTGGCCCCCCCGAACGCAGGACGACGAAGCGGCGGCGGGTGTCCCGGTGTGTTGGAGAACGTGACGAACATTCCGAATGCCGGCGTCCCACCCCGGCCGGCAGCCGGGATGGATGGGTGAACCCGGAGCTTAAAGAAATTGGACGGAGCGCGTGGCGACACTTGGGAACCGGAATTATGAACTTCGCCACTGCACCGTGAACGAGTGCCGGGAACGTCGAGCATCGACGCATCGGCTACGTTAAAATGTGGTGAAAACATATCGATTCATAATATGGTTATGGGCTCCCTGGCGCAGGGAGCATACGACGCCACGCCGTCGTTGCGAGCTCTCTACGGTACGGTCGTCGTCACAAAAGTCGACGACCTTTCTACCATCGCTCGTTGTATATGTGTGTGTGTGTATGGGGGGTGAGGGAGAGAATCGGGGCCAGCATAATCCAGGGTCCATTCGCTTTCCGTGTTTGCCCTCCGTTGCGGTCTGCGGCTGGGCGGCTAGACAAACGTCAGCGGCTTCGAACCGTTTCATCTCGGGCTAAAAATATATGTGTACGAATGTGCTCCAAATGAAGACGATCCCAAGATCAGATGATTGGGGAACGATTATGTTAGTCTCGATCCCAACAGCACACACACACACGCACATGATAAGGGAGTTTCCATTCGCTGATTATCTCCCCAAAAAAGAGGCAAACCCCCATGCATTCAGACGGCCTTGGCCCTTTGTAGGACGTTTTTTTTTCGGCAACCAAGCGATGGCAATATGCTGCACCACAGAGCGATAACGTCGAGTGAAATGTTGTCTGCCTTGTCGTGGTGCTGCAGCAGTATGTACGACATACGGCAAGGCGAACCATGTTGAGGGTTTTCACTTTTTATTTGGCCATGCATGAAAGTATTCCACCATTCACTGCTGTGTGGTGCTGCTGCACATACCGAAACGCGCGCGCGCGCGCTCGCTCCGCGTTTTGTTGAGTTAATCAGCAGCTGCTTCGCTAAACGATGTGAGAAAAAATAGCTGATGTTTGAACGCAACTCGCTGATAAACGGACGAGAAAGAGAGGAAGGGAGAGAGAGAGAGAGAGAGAGAGAGAGAGAGAGAGAGAGAGAGAGAGATCCATCGGAGTGGAAATGCTAATGCACCTTCGCTGTTGGGATTTGGAAAAAAATTGATACCGCGCATGTTTCAATCGATTTGATGATTTTGTTAGCAGTACTTTGGAAGCGTTAATGCATTCGTTGGCTTATCACTGTTCGTGTTGCCTCCTAGCTGTTGGTGCTTCGGTAAGTTTGGATGATTTATTAGCGCTATCGCAACGATTAACGAGAGTTGTACAATATTTATGGATTGTCATTATATTGAATTGAATTACTGGTACCTGCTGCGGTTCGTTAGCCGCTCTCTACAGCATAATCATTGAAGAAAGTTATTGTATCATCGTACGCGACGTTATTGGCTAAATTGTCTCATTTATTACTAATAGTAATTTTTAATTAATCAAACTTTGGATTTGTTTTGTTAAAAATCTGTTGGCAATTATTGTATCAGTTATTTTGGAGATCTTCTCGGATATAAAGAACATTTTTACTCTTTACAGAAACTGTTCTACGTTTTTGGTTTGATGTTTTTTCATTAAAACGTCCATTTGTACATATTTTACAAAATTGCTCAAAATTTGTTGTTTTGTCTTAAGCAAGCACAACCATTTACAACATCACTGATTGTTCACTTGTGTTATTTAACGTCACCAGTAGATTTGGCGCAGGAATATCCGATTGCATATGCTTTTTCAAAAGTTTACTGAAATAAGCTTCGTAATTAAGAACCTTTCTTATTTCTTCACAAACAAGTGAGCTTCTCAAATGAGTACTTCTACTGTTTCTTTAATAAATTAGACATTTACATACTTAGATATGTTCGTGCTCCGCACCTGGTGGGATCCCAAAAATGTCACGTACTATGAGGTACTTCCAAACCATCGCATCGAACTGTTTTCTTTAAAGCGAGTATAGAGTAATTATTTTCACTCACGAGAACTACAATATTTTTACACTAATTCGAAATAAGTTTGCACAAGAAATGTGTAAAATGAAGAAGTGTGTACCAATGTGTTTCACGATAAAGATCCAAATTTTACGAGTAATAACACTGGAAAATTACTTATACACCTGGGATGTATAACTCATGTTGATGACTTTGCATTGGTAATATCTGTAATGCGTTTTGATACCCTGGATCTTAAAAATTAATCACTTTTCTTCCCATGACGCATGTTGTTTAGCGGTCATTCTTCTCGCGCCGTGGTCAGCGGCGATATTTTAATACATCGCTTCCCTTGGCCCGATGCTGTCCAATAATTGAATTAGGTGTCAACATCGTTAAAAATTCAATCGCTCCCGCATTGTCAATCACCTCACGCGCGCGCTTTTATCGTTCCACTTCCGCTGTGACGCAGCAGCGAAGCGGTATAAAGCATGCGAGAAAAATATATTCGGCCCATCTTAAACCGTCCTCACCGTCCAGGGTGGCGTGCTATCTCGTACGGCGCAATGATATGTCCGCGCTCGTTAAGGACGGCCGGAAATCGGTGAAAGTGATCGTGGAACCGCGCGCGCGGAGGAAACACCGGAAACAGAATTTGCCAAAAGCTCGCATCGGTTGCGTAGGGTCTCGTCGGCGCACGGTGATTGATTAAAATTCATTGCGTGCAGAACGCAATTTCCCCCCGGTGTGTCTCCCATTTTATGGAATGCTGCCGCGAGCGCGGAATCCACGTGTATCCGCGAGGTTCCACTTTGGGTTCGGGGTGTGCGTACTCCGGGTGGGAACATTTTTCCCATCCCCCCCTATTTGGACAACACCGGGAAAGTAGCCACCGTGCTGCTGCTGCTGGGTTTTGGTTTCTGCAGCCATTTTTGGCACGAAACACACACGAAACGGCTATCACCGGCCGCAGCCCTAAAACGTGTACCTTACGGATATAATCCAAACGGGGACGGGATCCATCGATGTCCACATTCATTTCCGGGTAAGATCGATTGGATAATGTTTTTTTTTCTCTCTTTCTCTCTCCTGTGTGCGCCTTTCGCGGGAAGCATTCGCTTAACTCACTGATTTTTAATCAACCCCATCTCCATCCATGACCGGTCGCATGC
This sequence comes from Anopheles dirus, assembly GCA_000349145.1. Taxonomy (NCBI): domain Eukaryota; kingdom Metazoa; phylum Arthropoda; class Insecta; order Diptera; family Culicidae; genus Anopheles; species Anopheles dirus. The sequence goes on along the minus strand of KB672868.1, from coordinate 15,641,263 downwards.
GTTTCCACGTGCGGTTTATGTTTATGTGAGCTCATGTTTCATGTCGCTCGTTTGGATTTTTTTGTTGTTGCTCGAACTCGAAACACATGGTGCGACTGATTTGCCGACATATGAAGTGAACGGATCGACAACAGGAAGAATGAACGAAAAAAAAAACATAAAAACCGATTCCGAAGTTCAAAATCATCATGCTATCGAAACACGGAGCGAAACGGGGGGCAGTTTTGCAAAAGGTAAAGAGGCCGCAGAATGAAACACAGTTGAGTGATTGATTGGATGAAATTGAAAGTTTTCCACCAATTTCCTCCGTCGGACGGTCGGTGATGGTTGAGTAGATGTTTTTTTTTCTTCACTTTTTTGAAGAAGACCCTCCCTCGTTAGCCGTGTGTGGTTGTGTGCTCTTTTGTATGCGATGTATCGATCAACTGCGAGAGACTGTGAACCCCGAACCTTCCCCCGGGGGGTCTATTTTTGAGCTTTACCATGCCGAAAATAGGTCCAAGTCATGCGAAAAAATGCCGTCCGTCGGGCTTGTTAGTAATTTAGTTGTTAACTTCGCCCGTGGGTATTGATTGATAGTGGTATAAGCTTTCGGTGGCTGAGTGGAAGTTAGCAGAGGCATCCGAAGTAACAAGAACGGAAAATATCTCTTTCATGTTTTGCTGTGTTTTTTTTTTGCTCAATGTTTCATATAGTATAATCTAAATCGATTTTAATATGAGTTAAATAAATATTTTATTTTTTTGCTCTGTATTCATTCGTTGAGATAAACAGAGCTTCTATCCAATCGGAAATCGGAACAATGTATGTAAATATCCACATTCAAACAAAAACAAACAAAATTATCTATCAAACGAGTAATTGATAAATATACACAAAAATGCCGCATAAACTTTATTTAATGCTACTCCGCTCAAATCTCTTTAAATCAACATTCAATCAACAAACCGAATCCCTCCCCACCCCCATTCCATCACAGAGGCACCGTGTTTCGGTTTTGTGTGTGTGTGTGTGTGTGTGCTTCCTTCACACCATTGTGCCGCAAAAATTATGAATAAAAATTAAATTAAACAAGTGCGGGCGCCTCACACGCTTCGGCATTAATTTGTTTGCACTCACCATAATCCCGCAGTGGGTTGGTGTCGGGCGGTGTAGTAGAGCCGTCGAATGTGTTGTAAAATATGCCACTCAACACACACACTTACTTCACGCCGCGACTGCTCTCTCTCTCTCTCCCTCTGTCCCGGAAATCGATGCTGTGATGCCGAATCGAGAGAGTGCTTGCTCGTTCTTTAATACAGCCAAAAACGTGGAAACTTTGGTGAAAGAAAAAAAAATGGTTGGAAAACAAGCAAACAAACCAAAAACGTCACGAAAAATCCTTTACTCTGTCTCTGTATGTGTGTGTGTGTGCGTGCGCCCCCCGAAGTGTGTCCTTCGGGTGAGGAGCAAGAAAAGAGTGGCTCTGGTCGCCATAAAACATACAAGCGCGCATCCCAAATCTTGCGGGATGCGAACGGTTCCACCCCCGAAAGCCCCGGCAATGAGTTTGTAATTAAATTTTAATCTGATTTAATCACGCTGTTGCATAATTTAAGACCGAACGTTTAGGGGAATGCCGGCTGGCTGCCCGGCGGAAACGTTGCGTGCGTGTGTGTGAGAAAGGAGGCACTCTTTGGTGGTTTCGAAGCTCCGGAGTTTTCGTAGCGGGAGAACACTCAAACGGCGTGTTTTCGCAGAAACCAAAAGAAGATGTGTGATATTGGCTGGATTGTGTGTGTGTTTGGATGGCTGAAAAGAAGTGCTAGAAGAGAAACAATAAATTCATTTGTGAACGCCGTCATCTTGCAGCGTTCGCAGCCGATTATGGCTGTCGTCTGCCGTTATGGGAGGCCGCCATAGTTGAAACAACATGGGTCTGGGAGGGTTGTGCTTTGTGTGTCGCAAACATCCATCTTTAATTTTTGTGTCTATTGTATTAGTGTTTGATACCAGTCAAACTGTAAGTGAATTGAACCTAAAGCGTTGTTTATAAAGCTTTTTTAAAAATCGCCTAGCTTTACAAGCAATTTGCTTCGTTGCAGCAATTTGCTTCATGCCGCTTATCTCGTCGCGGCGTAAGAAACGATTAGCTCCAGCTATACTCCCTACAACTCATCATCATGCACCAGGCCCGACAGCAGCATAATCTGCAGCATCGCACCAACGTGACGCAATACGCAGCGGTTTGCTCATCGTCGGTACGCCGCTTCCACCTTCGTTTAGGCAAAGTGTGTCCCACTTTTTTTCCTCTGCCGATCTTCTTCAGCCGATTAGCTCCACGAGAGAGCCTGCCGTACGCCTGGCCGCACGCCGCCGGTTCACGCAGCAGAAGAAACGGAAAGTTTGAATAAATTACCGCCGCCGCAGCGATTGCATCGGCGGTTAGTTGCAGTGTCGGCCGTGTTTTTTGAAGCCTGTGGACTGTTTTTGTTTTTTGTTCATTTTTTTTCGACGTGTTGTTGTCTTTGCTATGCTCCGGTGAAGCTGTCTTTGGTGGTGTAGATTTTTTGGCTCTCTCTCTGGTGGGGTTTGTCGTTTGCGCCATGCGGCGGTTAGCCGGTTGGAATGGGCTGTACAATAGCCCGGCAAACGTAGCGCCAGTAGCCAGGGTGTCTCAAAGGTTACGTTCGGTTGCGAAAACGTGAGACAAATGTGTGCGCTGTGACACGACGCAATGTCGGGCAGTAATTATTGCATTTTGTTGGAGGAGAACATTATTATTTTTTTATGATTGTGTCACAGATTGCGAATCGCTATAATTATGGAATCGTTTAAAGCTGATTGCTCATTCTGTTATTTATTTATACACATTTCAAAAGTATTATTGATTTTTTCCGTTCTTTTTTGGTTTAGGGCAGAATTTCAATGCGTTTTTTTTACTTTAAATAATTCATTAGAAGCTGATTCGTTAAGTCTATAACATTTTATTGCAAACTAGTTTTGGCTGATTCGCTAGAACTAAGAAACAATCAAAGGCTTTAAAGCTCACAAACGTGTTGGTAGTTGCGTCACTGAACTGAGCATGACATAGCGGATTGTTTTAACCGCAAATTAAACCGCAACTTTATTTTATAATTTGCACAACTAGTTGAACAGGATAACATATGACAGACCAATGGTCGACATAGTAGTCTTTCACGATTCTTATAAGATGAGACGCGTTTATTTTGGTATCGGATGGAAATTAGCGCCGAGAGGTGAAATTTGTAGCCTTGAAAACAACAACAATTTTAAAATCGGAGTTACATGCATCTGTAACGGATTGATGCTTGGAAACCTTGAATTCCTCGACTGTCTGGTTTGATTCGCATCCCAGCACCCTAACAAGGGACTAAAACATGCTAACTATCTTACAACTCTTAGGCCTAGACCTGCCAATCATGTACAAGAAGAACCTTAACTGCCTTTGACATTCGACTGGTGTAAAACCCAATCCAATTCGAATGATTGTTCGTTTCCGTAAGTGGTGTTACAATTTAGGTCATCACTGTATGCCTATACCCACACTAATTCGTACACAATAACGTCTTATTTATACACAAAATCCGCACCTACAAAGACGACAACTCCGACACAAAGAATCCCATCGGACATATTCCGACACAGAATCTCCGCCATCTCCGGCTCAGAACCGGCCAGAACTATCCTCCATTATGACACCTTCAATCGCAGCTGACGGGTTCACCTCGAGACGGTCGTTCGGTCGGTCGTCAATTACGATCATCCTCATTTTCACCTCGGAAGGTGAACGAGCACACGAGCACGAAGTGTACGAGAAACTTTTGGTCGTGTTTCTTCGCCCCGGGGGCTACAGGTGCAGCTTCCCATGCAGTGCTCCGACTGCAGGGGTAAAAGTGAGATTTACGCTCGCTGCTGCTGCTGCGTGATGCACCCAGCGTCGGGGGAAATCTCATAACGAGTCGTCCAAAAAGGTCTTCGCCGGAGGCTGCAATCACCAGCATCTGGTGCATTTCATCCCACCGTCGTGCCGCCGCACGACGATGGTGCCTTATGTGGCGGACGGTTTTAAGTTGCAACTTACAAGTGTCGTCTACCCATTATGAAGAAGATAAAACACACCCAACGGTCGCGGTTGGTTCGTGTGTGCGCGTGTGTTTATCGGACGAACTGCTCCAGCGCAATTATGGTTTTAAAGGGTGTTTGTTTTCGTTGTTTTCTTGCCGATTCTGTGGATTCTGCGGCAGTTGATTGAGCAAAAATAAACGACAACACCAAATTGGCCCCAGATTGTGGTTAATCACACCGGGACCTGGCACACCCCATGAAGATCTGCACGGGGTGAAGTCCACCGAACGAGATGGAGATTGTCTGCGTGCCTGCGCGTTGCCTCAATTTAGTCATTTTGATCGTTGTGGAGTATTTTTTTTTTTCTTTCTTTCGCACAACGAAAGAACGCCTAGGGTCGTAATCGATTGCGCAAATTAACGTGCTTGTTTTTACTTTGCATACAGGTTTCTGTTTGTTTTGTTGTAAGCTGCTGGAGAATGTGAAGGTTATTCGTACAAATTAACAGCAATTCACCAGCATGGTAGCAATAAAACAAAAAAGCTCGGAATAGTTCAGCGGACGTGAAACAATGACAGGCCCAATTTTTGGTGCTATTGTAAATTCGATGAATCGTTTCGCTGCTCATTACCAGCCGTAACGCCGTCCCACCCATTGCGAATGAAAATGGCTTTTCATCGGATCAGTTCCAGCCCCTCGGAGCAGCAGCAGCAGCAGCAACTGGTCGCGGCGGCGGCGATGACGGCGACCTTGGCATCAATAACCGTGCCAGAACGAACCGGAGTGAATCAACATCCGACCAGACGGTAGTCAAGCGCACACACAGCGCCCCAACCCCCAGTGTGTGCGTTGTTTTCCCTCTCAAGGTCTCCAATTTAACCTCTTTATGCGCGGTCCCCCCAACTGGGGGCACTTTTTTGATCGACAATCGAACGTTCGGTTACGAGATATTACGAAAAAAAAACTGTATTAAATGAGGGAAAAAGGATCGAAAAGAGAGAGAGAGAGAGAGAGAGAGAAACAAAACTGGCCCATTATCCTGCATTCCTGAAAGTGCTGCATTCAAGAGGCTTCATATCGCTCAATGATTCGCTCGTTGACGTTCGGTGGATCGGTTACGAAATGCGCGAAATGCGCTCCTGTTCCTACGGTACGAACCGATTGCGATCCTCATCGCGTGTAAAAAAACACACAGCAAAAATACGGAGCACGATAAAGTTTTTCGATTGGGGTGGCTCACAGCCGATGCTCGTCGAACGTAACTGATCCTTATTTGTACGGTTAAGTGGCGGTGTCGGTGGCTTTATCGTTTCGTGTCGGAGTAGTACTCGATGCTGCGTGACCTTTCTGTGGCCCCGAGTGATCAGGGCCTGGCGAAAGGTAGAGGTTAAACGCGAATTATAACCGCTGATTCTTCGGAAGAGTTCATTGCAGTTTCTCAATAGTTTGGTTTCAAGGTAAATATTCAAGATAATATTTTACCTAATAACTGTAGAAAAAAAGATATTTCAAGTGACTTACATTTGAATTTGTCATGCTAGCTCTCTAGCAAATTGTCACATAATATCTTATAGACAATACGCAAAAGTGATCTCTTCTCTTCTACACCGTGACCTTTTCTAATAAAGAAGCATCGCTCCGGGCTGTCGGCTTACTGTTTTCGTAGGTGACCTTTCGGATGTCCGGATGGATAGGGGAAGGAAAACGAAACCGGCATCAACAGCGAATAGCCCGCTCTCGTGACCTCCCCCTGTCGCCTTGAGGCGATGCGCAACACCACAACCCGAAAGGCGTGAAGTAATGGCGTGTGCTTCCTCTTCGCGCTGCTGCTGCTGCTGCCCATCGCTTCCATCGCCCGATCGCGCATTAAACATGCGACAGCGTTGGGGTTTTTTTGCCCTTCATTTGCTAACGAGCCAACATGATTCCCGCGAGACGAAGACGCGGGTCGAAGATGGGGTGAGGGCACCCGGGTCCAATCGATCAACATTTATGCTGCTTTCTTCGCGTCTCTCTCTGTTCGTGTATACCGGCGGTATGCTTTCATTTGCCTCCCCCCGGTATGCTGCCTGCCCGCTTGCTAACCCAATTCTGCCAGCGTCGAATTGTTGCACGGAGCTTTCTTTCTTTTTATTTAAATCGCTTTCAATATTTATTCGTGATTAAGAGCTTAATCTTTGCGCGGCACGCAACGGTCCCAGCTCGATGGGGGGGGGGGTTTTATATTTTTACGTGATGTGTTGCGTAAGCTGAAGCGCTGCTTTCGTTTGCCGCATAAGATTGATCGTGACAGCCGGAGCGATACGGCGTGAAACAGGTGACATTTCTCGGCTAGCGCTAATCAGACGAAATTGATCTTGACGTGCGAATAACCCGCGAATCATTGCCATGCGGTTCGTGCTGGTTCAACGTCGATTTCAACGTCCATTTATGGTAAGCTACAATAATGTACACTGGAGGCAAGCGAACCTTGTTAAATGACGCAGAATGGGTAATACTGCTTGTCAAAGCTGTTTAACAAATTAGAAAATAATTCGACCACGCTTATGAAAGATTCTCATGTCGTTTGTAAAGCTTTCATAAGCATGGTTGATTTATTTTATTCACTTTTGTTAACAATTTCGATATTTTAAAGACGTCTTCTTAAACTTCCAGAACTTAATTAGTTTAGAAGAAAACTTGTTCTATTTTCTTCTTTTATTTACAATATGAATTTATTTTAAGAATAGAATTTTAAGAATAAATCAAATAAATTTAATAAATTTGAAGTTACTCTCAGAGCATGCGTTGAAGAAATATAAAATTTCTTTCCATTTTCAGCATCAACGATGTTATTATGTATTTTTAATAATTCTATTATTGTTGAACTTTAAATTCATTTTTTTATTTTGCTATAATTTTCATTCAGAATTTTCCAAACATCCAAATGTCCTTCGTGTAATGAAACGAAAAGTCACATTAAAAGCCTGCCCATCGATCAAACTTCGGTGCCGATTGTTGTTTAGTACAACGCCGCGAAACGCGCAAGAAAATGCGAACACCACCACCAAGAATGCGGCCAGTAATTAAAGGCGAGAACGTGTGCCTGACCGTCGGGCGGAATGATTTTATCATATCATCGGCGCCATAAACATTTCAATGACCCCGCCGTTGGCCGCACGTTCTTTTGGCAGCATTCGCTCCCATTCGTGTCCCATTAGCAGCCGGCGAGTGAGTGATAAGTTCGCGCTGCGACCGCGCTCGGCGAAGCACGAAATCATCATCTTCTGGGCGAGTGCTGTGCCGCAAGGAGGATGTGGCTGTGGGTGGGGTTGGCCCGCCGGAAGGGTTGCCGCCGCGCGGAAGCTTTAAAATGTGTTTGTGGCTTTTGTGCATGGATGGATTAGCCAAATACTGGCACGACGGCGCCGGTGTCCGATGCTGATGGTACCGATAGTGATTAGCGCGCTAATGGCGAATGGGAAGTGAAATATTGTAAAAGATGGGAATCGATAGATGAGCTTCGGTGCTAACGCGCTCCGGTCCGAGTTACATGATTAATTCATTTCGTTACACTTTGCTAAAATGATTTGCGCGAGCTGCCCGGCTGGAGTTCGTTTGGATGGGCCATTAGTGAGCACAATAAAATTCCTTTATTAGATGATAAAATTCAACTGGACCGTGGAATAAACAAAAGCTATGTGCTATTGGTTAAATTAGTAGCGGTTCCTAAACATGTTAATCATTTGTTTAAGTATATCGAAAAAGACACGCGAAACCCATAATCATTATTAGTGACATTAATAAATTATAAATAACTAATCGACCCAAAATTATTATTTTAGGCTGAAATTATATTTTGATTGTAGCATTAAATAGTTGAGATAATACTAAGAAGCTTTGAAACGATGTTTTTAGAAAATTATCAAAATAAGTAAATACTTCAATATTATGAGGTAATTATTTCAAAAAATAAGAACGAAAAAAACTAAAAATTGTTAAAGGCTGTCATGAATTTCACACCTGTCCAAAGTGTTTTTTTACTTTTTTTTACCTTTTCAAAATTGCTGCGCACTAGGTCCCAAATCCAATGCCAACTAGGGGAACTAGGTCCAAATTGAACAAAAAACAATTCATTCAAATTGACCCAGTCGTTTTTTTCAGTTTGAGCGATACATTTGAAGACACAGTTTATTAATCAATTTGAACCATTAAATATAATGGTACCTGGAATGTAACTTATAATCTATCGGAAGTAATGCCAAAAATATAACCGATCTGAAAGCTTGGAAATGGATTGAACTTATGTGTCTACAACCAAGCCAATTCATAATTAGCTTTGATACAAAAGCTTTGGCTCTTCATAAGCATGTTCCACTGTATGTAAATTAGTAGCAATCAGAAGCAGCCTAATTCTTCGATTTATTGTTTCCTTTTTAGAACTGTATCTTAGGATTTCGTCTGCTTTTTTGTTCTTTATCGAATCACCGCTTTACAACGGCATCATTTCGATCATTAAACCAACGTTGCCATGCCTTCTTCCGTATTATTCCCCTCGAAGCTTAGATATAGAAATTCCTTCTGTGCGCATAATCCTATCGTTCATCCATTTAATTGGACTGTATCTGTATGTTGCACGCTGCCTCCACCCAATCGTAGGAAACAGATGAAACCAGGTCAAGATGCAAAGTAGCGGAGTTGCTCGATTACACCATCCGGAGAACTGATTCAAGTTCCTCATAAGCTTCCCGAGAGTAGCCTTTACAGAAAAGCCTCCAGAAGCTCGGTAGCGTTCCCCCCTCCAAACTAGTTAAAGAACCCATTTCGACGGCGAATCGCGAATAGAAGCAGGCACCCGGCAGGTTCCGCTTCTCGCGCAGCCCAAGAAAAGCACGCGATGAAGAGCAGGTGCTCATGTACCCGAACCACTTAACCTACTATCCAGTCGGATAATGCTGACCAATTTATGATACCTAATGCCCAAATAATGAACCTTCACGCCGGAAGCCGTCGTTTCATCGGCTCGGGATTGGGCTGGGATATCTTGTATTTTTGTTGTTTTTGTGTGCGTTGGTTGCTTCTTCGGCTGATACGGGGGGAGCAGTAGTGGTGGGTTTTCTTCCTCGGCGCGGCCAAAGAACGCACGCACCAATGGTTACGAAATGGCAACCAGACAGCCCGAGAAAAAAAAGCAACGCCGGCAGGAGTTGAGCCTGTGTGAGTAGCAATTTTACGATCCATCGGATGTACCGGGTATAGTGTGCATGCAAAAAACAACAACAACACTGGTAAGATTGCGTAGGCTTATTGGGTGGACTCCACAGGGTGGAGGGGGGGGGGGCGTGAACACACAAAATGGGAAGTGTCGGTTTTCGTTTCGTTGTTTATTTATTGTAATGGTGTTTGGTGCCGGGCTGGGAAGCGAAAGCCGCTGGTTGGTTGGGCTTCTCCCATTTCCTTTCGGATTGTTTGCAAATGCGTGCGAGCGCGAAAAAAAGGCCCCCATTCCCCGGCAACACTCACACACAAAATAATAAACGAATCTCATCCCCTGCGCGGCCGCATCTTACGCCCTTACGGCCCCATCACTCGGTGAAGCGCGAAGAGCTCGTGTCTCAGTTGGTGTTTGTTGGTGTTTTATAAGTTTACAACAATAGCATAACTTTGATGCTGGCTGGGCTGCTACTGCGTATGGCCGGTGGTAGTAAGGAAACAACGAAAAAAAAAGCACGGATACCCGATGAGCAACGCGCGAAACGTCTTGAAGATGAGGCGGTAACGACGGCCGGCCAGCCAGCCAGCCCCGTCGGAAGAATGCAACAGTAATCTGTAACTTTTATTTTCATTATTATCTTTCATTTTGTTTTGGTTATTCGTTTCGGGATTGGCTTTCCCTCTCTCTCCCACACACATACTCCGGAACCGGGCGCCACATTGCCTTATCCGCTGCTGCATCATCTGGCTGCCGAAGGAAGCGTATGCTGGCGTTTTATCTTCTGGATGGGTGGTGTTGCCGCGTGCGCCCGCGGCGGGGGTGGATTGACGGGCCTGGCTTGTTCATAAAATTATCTTACTCATTTTTTACGCCCTTCACACACCGCGTCGAGATGTTGCCATTCCCGGTTCGCTCATGACTGCACTGATTGGTAGATTTTACAAATCTCGGTGAAATTCATCTCCGCGCTCCGTTTGTTTTTAGCTTGGTGTGGGGGTGGGTGGGTTGTGTGGGTCATGTTTGCATATTTTGCCTGAAAGCTGTTCATTTATTAATTTCATATCTCTGCCGTAAACGCATTAATCCTTCGAGTTATTGGTGGAAAAAAAGTTTGAGAAACATTTCGCGAAATAATGGAAGAATTGTTTACTTTTTTTTTGTTCTTGTTGATAAGGGTTTGAACGAGGGTTTCTTTCCTTCTCGAAAGGAAAGAGCATGACGCGTGTAGAAGAACGGAAGATTTGAACATTTTAACAAATAAAAAAGTGAGGCAAGTGATTTTTATGGTTTTTTTTCGAATTTAATGTGTATTTTTTCTGTAATTTTGAAGTTTTCACTCTTGGTGCTCAATTCAGAAAACAGAAAAGACAGTAGATTAGTTTCTTCTTGTATTATTTATTTAATTATTTAATTATTATATTTGATTTTTAGATTTATCTAAAACATTTTCTTGAACTTGCTAAATTTATTTGTAAATTTAGCTAAAATTTCGAAGTTTTCTGCTTGATAATCAATTCTAAAATGTTAATTAGTAGATATTGTTTTACTTATCAGTTGAAATCTTGGTTTGTTTAGTAATAATGGCTCATGTTTTTTTACCATTAGTAGATGTTGTGCTGCTGTTTGTTGAGCTGTTAATGAACTCACCTTTACTGTTTATACGAACAGTTGGATGATCAGTGTCTCTTTAAATCATAATAAATTTCATTGATTTTTTTTGTGTTTTTGTGTTTTGTTTGTGTTTTGTGTTGTTTTTTTTTTGTTGTTTTTTGTGTTTCTTAAAAAAATCATGAACAGACTGTAAATTGTTTTAGCAAACATATTGCACAGATATTTTTATATTATCTCATCTCTTTCCCAACGTGTCAATTACTTGTTTAGTTTTCATACCAATACCTTTTCTACTCCATCAATTGTCAAGTTAGAACCACTTCACTAGGTGAAATGCTTTGAAGTCTCTGCTATCCACGCCTACCATTTATCCTCGTGCAGGTTGTTTACGTTTGCAATTTCCTCCCACAAACAACGCAATCAACAGCGTCCCTCCGACGGAAGCTGTTGGTGGATGCCACATATTGCATTACGAAATGCTTTCCTGTCGGTGGTACGGTCGTTCTCACTCCCGCATTACTCGGAACCGTGTGCAATGCACATTTTCGCACCTCGTTCACGCTCTCGCGCGCGCCCTAAATGCTGAAAGCGCGCAACGGCCCGGCGTGTGGTGCGCAATTGTTCATTCGCTTGAGCTTCCTTCCTTTCAGTGGTACCCCTTCTATCTCTCTTTCTCGTGGCATATTACTTCATCGCTCATCTGCGCACATTCATCCATCCTCCCTCTCAGCTCAGCCACACTTCCGAATCGAATTTAAATCGCTCGATTCGAAACGCAGCGGCATGCGCAGCGCTCAGCATGCACAACCACGTGTGAGAGCGCCAAACGGCGACCTTCTGGGTACAGTTGGTGTTGTTGTTGTTGCTGTACTGTTTCGTTTCTTGCCTCGCATTCACGTCCGTGGTGAATTAGAAAATGATGCCATCCGCTCCACGCGGGCGCATACACCACAAACCGTGGGATGCTGCTGGGTGGCCATGAGATAATTTTTCCGATCATTGTCTCCCATGGCCCCCTCCCGCCACATTAATGGTGGTGTGGCGGGGAGCGAACTCAACGGTGTAGCGGTAAGCTAGATGTATTCGTGCACCACCGGTAGCAAGCGCAACACGTGGCTATTGTATGTCTTTGTTCGCAAACGCAAAACGCACCCGGGTGCAGAGCTTGCGTAATCAAAACAAAGCCAGAAATCTCTCATCAAGCCGAAATGGTAGCGCGCGGAAAGAAAACAAGAGTGTGCGAAAGTAATGAAGAGGAAGTGTAAGTATAGGTGCTGTGTTCAGAGCTCCATTGCCCTATAACACGCAAGATAAAGCTGGTAACAAGGGCTAAATTTGACGATTTGACGTGCTACAGACACATGGCATGCTTTCATAGATCATAGATTGATCATTGATCTTTTTGGGCTTTTCTGTTCTCTTTTTATTTTAAATGGAGATTTTATGTTTTAAATTTGTAAGGTGGGTCAGTTTCTTGATTTTTTTTCCATTATATGTGTTTCGACCTTTTTGATTTTGAAAAAAAAATCGCTTCTTCACCTTACTTTCACTTAATAGTAATGTTAAACTAGTATTTTATGATAAAAGGTATTTTAAATAAATTTCAAATTCCAATATAACAACAGGGGACCTTAAACTTTCAAAAGAATGGGAAAATTTCAAATATGTGTATAGTTGTTTATTTTTGCGAATTTTTGAACATCTATAACTTTTCACTTATTTTTATTATTCTTCTCATTATCTTTTCAGGTTAGTACGACTATGTATGGCGATTGGCTAAATACTCTGAAGTTTTCAAACAACATCTTAATAAACAAGGTACACACTCAAAAATTATACATTGCCAATGTTTTACACAAAAATGAGTTTCAATTCTTCATCAACAATTCACTATTCTTTTGAAAACGAGAGCGTATAAGGAACACATTAAGAGAATGTGATAACAGCCTCAACCACGATAAAAACGCTCGCCTTTCTCACCAAGCGACAAATACTATCGTGCACACAGGAACATCTCCGTTTGGAAGCCGAGAAACGCTGTGACTTTGCAGGTTTGTGTCATTTCTACGTTCACACAAATGGTAGTGGGCAAACTCCCGTGCTTAAAGGCGTTGAAAAATATCCTAATCCTTTGCATTGGCTCCCGTAGCAAACCGAAAGGCCGTGCGAGAGATGTGTCCTTCGGCCGATAGCACAGCCGCGGAAACTGTTATTGTTATCATTTTCGATGTGGTTTCTTTTTCCGATGGCTGGTTTTCCGGTGATTCGTGGCGCTCTCATCCAGCGGCAAGAAAAGCGCAGGACACCCGACGTCCTATCACCGTTCCCCGGTGTAAGGTGCGGTAAAATAAAAGCTCGGTGAGCGCGTGTTGAAGCGCAAGACAATCTTTCGGTCGTTGACAACGGAAACGCAAACGATAAAAAAACGCGTGATACGTGGTGTGGGTGTGTGTCCTGGCAGCAGCAGAAGATACTGGCCGTGTGTGGGTATATGTATGCGGTTTGCTCTCAAGTTCGGTTTTGAACCACGGTTGCAAGGTGAAACACGGCCGCCGGAGGATCGTTCGTTTTGGGGGAAATTGAATTTGTTCAAAGACCGCCGGTTACGTCGGGCCGGGTTCGTATGGGCGTATTGTTCTCCTCTAGTGGTTTAGACTTTCGCAGAAAGGATCGTTCGGCGTTGCGCATGGGAATCTTACGTCAACTTGAAGGATACAAAAAAATACTGAGCCGGCAGAGGTCGACTGTAGTGAGTGATGCGGCGACGAGAACAGCGGCCGCAAGTCGTTTGGTATGTTGTGCCGTTTGGAGTGGGTTTTTGGAAGCAAATAGTCAAACACTGCCGTCGCGGGCGGTACGTGATAGGAACGTTCCATGCGGCGGACTCGACACGAAGGATCCCACCGGCAAAGGACGGCGACGTTGACGACGAAGCCGTGTTGCGCGATGATTGCACGAGAAGGCGTCAAATGATATTTATATTGATTGACAAGGTTTCAATTTTGTAAACGCGTCGTCGAACCTGTTTTGCATGCTTTTTTTTCGCTGTCAGGACATTCTTTGGGATCCGCTGAACGACGACCGATACCACCACCGACCTAGAACGAGTATCAATTTATTTTGCTTTGGAATGCACGTACCAGCGGGGCAAGAATGATGTATTTTACCCCCCTGTCGGAGAGAACGTGGAGAAGGATATCACTGGGAAGGAGAGAAGCTATCGTTGTTTCAAACGAACGATGATGATCGTGTAGCAAGTGTCTTGCTTGTCATGGAAGAAATTGTAATAATGTTAACCTACTTCACACTTTATGATTTGAACTTGATTAAGTTTGGAATGTATCCATTTTGTAGGTTCGGATTTTTCCGTAAAAAAAAACTCTGGAAAATGGTCTTGTCTATTTGGAGGTGTTTTGAAAAACTCTACTTCTTTTCCTGGAAATCTTTTCCTTTATATTATGTATAATTCGTATTTATGAAAAAAGTCTTTCAAAACGATACGATATTTTCAATACTATTGTTACATTGTTCTTCTGAAAACTGGTTACACTTGCGTAAAAAAATATTGAAGTTTTCTTTAGTTAAAGGTAGATATACTAAATATTTAAATATCTAGTTGACAGTTTCGAAAAACTAAATGAATAATATCTCCACAACGGTAGCGACCCAAACAGATCCCCCCATACCAAAATTGATACATCACTGGAAGCCAAGTTCGGCAAATGTGATGAAAATACTTACCATCCATTCAGCAGCAATTACAAATTGTCTTATGTTATTTTTCCAATACTGATAAGCTTTTATCTAACTTTAAAAAACATTAATTTTCAATTTGAACTGCTTGACTGTCAAGCGACTGCTCAAATTCGGTTTCCAGTGATGTATCAATTTTGGTTTGGGGGGGGGGGATCTATTTGGGTCGCTACTGAAAAAATATATTTAAAATGTCAGAAAAAGTTTGTTTTTTCGATATAACTCCTCACTATGAGTGTTCTAGTTACAGACAAATTCATCAGTATAACCTTATTCGATATTTATTGAAAGCAATAGCACACACCGTAGCAGATCCTCTTGAACGACAGTCCCAGCTCGGCCTTCGTGGAACTAAACCGTACCCCGGTGAAAATCGTTCCTTCCTGCGACATGGCCAGTGACGATATTAAAAAGAATCACCTTGTCCGGTGGGTTCCAATAAAGCAATGGTGCGTTCCACGTGCCAGACAAAGGTCACGTGTGGGTGTGTGTGTGTGTGTGTGTGTGTGTGGTCCCGGTGTCACGATAAGACAACGAAGACTTATTGGGGTCGGTTCGGTTGAGAAAATTCGCTTTTCCAGGTCGCAGAAAGTTGCTGGAGCGAAAATATTCTGCCTTTACTTCCTCCACCGTCCGTGTGTACGGATCACTCCTCCATCCAGGCAGCGAATCGAACTCGAAGTGATCTCCCATTGCGACCGAGTGTGACTAAAGCGGAGGGAATTGATTTATTTCGCATGTTTACTCTGCGCTAGATAAGAGGTATCGGAGAGCGATGGCGAGTGAGAAAGAGAGCTGACGAAACCAGGAAGGAAACACTTTATCCCTTACGAGACACGGAGCTCCACTCATCGGAGTAAGTTCTGCGCCGTGGCTAAATGGGAAATAAATCGACATCGAGAGAGAGAGAAAGATGCCGGTGGTGACAGTGGTTGCGGGTTTCGTGGAACTTCCAGAATCGTATCAGATTTCTTTCCATTCTTAACCACACCAAACCGAACCTCCAACGCCATACCGGCAACGGTGCTGATACTGAAACAACAGCCCGCTCTAGCCGAGCCCAGCGGAAGCTGAGACGAATTCTAAGGCTTTTATCTTTTCTTCGATTTCGAAACATCGAACCAGGCTGCTCGGAATCCTCACGGGGTGGGGGTGGCGGCGAAAAGTGGAAAACCCAATCCACCCCGATTCCGTTCCAGGCCACTGCATTACTGGCTGCCCGCGAACCGAAGGTAGTTCCGGTGGAAGAAAGCGATTGCTCTGGCCGGTGCCGGCGATACACCCTCGGCAAGTTTGAAGGTTTTTTTGCCACGTTGCGTGGGCGCCAGAGGGAAACTGGGTGCCTGGGTGGCTGAACTTTTGTTTCGACAAATAAATAAATAAAATTTGCGCTGTTGCTTGTTTGGGCAGAGCCCCTCCCCTTTCCGCCCGCGAGCGGTTCGAGTGGTAGAAAATAGAAGTTTTTACGGATTTTTCATCAAGCGGCGAAAGCACCGCACCCAGGTGCGTGTGGGATGTGTGTTCCTGTTTGTTTTATTCGTTCTTGGTATTGTCAGCTGGCGTATCGCTTTTTCGGGCGGACAAGAGTTTCGATACACTTGGCTTGAGTGTTTCGCTTATAAATCCACTTATGGGCTGCTGTCGCACGAGTTTCCAGGGCAGCTTTATTGGCCGTTGTTTTCCGGCGAAAAGGAGCAGTCGTTATCGTAAGGCTGAAGAAACTTGTTTTCTTGCGAAAGAGTTTAACGAGCCTTGTATCGTGTGAGATTTATAGAAATATTAAATGGAAGTAATGGGAGGAAAATAATATTTCAAGACCAAAAAAACATCACGACTTTGCAAACGTCTTCCAATCAAGTATTCAGTCCACTTTTCCAACGTCCCAGTAACTTCCAGGTTTTAAAATAACGAAAGTATGTAGTAACTTGGTTGAATCATAAAGCTATTACGGACATTAAATTGTAGCTATTCTATTAAACCACTAACCACTAACTCATCTGATCTAAAAATCGTAGTACAGGACTTTACGCTATCGATAGATTTATCCATCGCATCGAACCCCCAAGCACGCTTGACTATTCGTATTTGCAAAAATGTGCCATGCAAGTTCCCATTGAAACTCAGAAGACCGAAATTGGATGATCCACATAACAAGGGTAACCAGTGTCAACTTAGGGTCTTTGAGATCATTAAGTCAAAAGGAGACAAGACACAGCACGTGGTTTTCCGAGCTAATCCTTTGCAAGAGAAGCACGTTGGGATTAGGCGGGCACTCTGTGTACCACTATCACAGTCGCTGGTCGACGTTAATGGCATAAAAGATAGTATGAGAAGATTCGTCTCTCATCTTCCTCACTAAGCTCCATAAACGATGCCGGTGGAGTTGAAATGCCACTGGATGATTCGAATTAGTTTGACCTAACTCCATCTTGTGGTTTGTTGTTTTTCTCGCTCCATTTAAGCTCCACGTAACTTTTACAGAAAATATCGGAAACAAATATTTGCTTTAATTGTGCACCATATGTACGTTTTGAATTGGAATGTGATGGATGATTTCTTGGAAAGATATTGGACTAAACCATTTATCCGAGTATCAAGATCATCCGAACTCGTTTAAATTCAATGGCCAATCGAATGGAAAACAAACAATGGAATTGTTCTAAAGAGATTTTATTAATTGAATAAACTGCTTTGAATAAACTGCTGCGCTCTCCGGATCTGATCAGGTCAGATTTTTTCTCTAACTGTGTTAATTCGCTTAGCATTTCATCCTCTCAGCTAATTGCATTTTTAATAACACTGAAAGTTCGAAAATGCATCGCTTACGCTGCAGTTGTCTACTTTCGTTCGCAATTATATCCCATTGCTGTTGCTATTTCAATCGAATAAACAGTCGTCAGTGGAGTGTCCCGCCGCTATACGGCGCAACTTTTCGATTGAGCAGATGATAACCGTACCGATAGCCGCCGGAGCTCATTATCAACTTTGAAACTCAATTTCAAACTGACTTTGCGCGCCACAAATAGATCGTTAAGAGCCGTTCTATTCCCAGCGAGTGAGATGGAACGGCGAACGGCGCAACAACAACAGCAACAACAGCAAAAACAACACTTCGAATAGCAACGAAAGCGAACTTCAAAATAAAGGTTACGAGCTAATTATGCTTCCTGCCGCAGTACGACTCATAAAGTTGCTCGCCCGAACGCCGAGTGTTCCTCCGATCTGGTTCGCGGAGTTTCACGGAAGTTTAAACGAGATCCATTCAGGGCCCCCTCCCCCCCGGACGATGTCGGCCTTGGGAATCGGTATGTTGACTGCATTTTTGCCACTTCTGTTGGTTGGCCTGGGAGAGGGAGAGAAAGAACAGCATGGTCCCAACAAAAAAAACCCCAATCTCTGCAGCGCATGGACAACGGAAACGTGCAAAATAAACACCCTCTTTTACCGATTGGATGTTAGGTTCGGCGGATACGCCGGTTTTTGTGCTGTTTTGTGCGGTGCCGTGAGCGTTGCTGGGTAAGCGCACGGCAGGAAGTGTTAAATATGCTAATGAATGTTTTAAAAATCCCCCCACCCCACGCACACATACAAACACACATGGCCAAGTATGCCCAGACGTTTGTTGTTAATGAGGCTTTTCAGCGACGTATGCTAATCACTCCCGGGGCTCGGTGTGGGGCGTAGAACAGAACAGAGAACTAATAAAACTGACGGCTTGGCGACGACGACCGGTAATGGTAATTTTCGGCTGTGAAGCCGCGTACGAACGCCGCTTTCAATTACGGTGCTAAATTAAAAGTTGCCAATTGAATGGTGCGTGCAGTTCGGGGAACGACATAATTATTTTCACTCCAACTGCTCGACATTGAATGCGACTCCATATGGTACGTGGATGGTAATCAAAGGGAAATGGAGCGTTAGTTTTTTAAATATATTTTCTCTTTGCTTTGGGAAGCATTTGTTATTTTTTAAATCGAAACATACTTTACACTATATTCTGCTTGAGTCATGTATTGTGGTATATAAAATACAATATTTGTAAATCATGACTTAATGCATTGCGTACTTCAAGCAACTTTTTTTAAAAGTTTTTGTACATTTTTTAGCATGCGGAATGAAAACGACCATGTTTAATGCGATTTTGGACGAAATAAGCCAAATTCGTGTGGCTAATTTGGTTAGGAGAAGGATAGCAGAAGTTAATAATAATAATAATTTGAATATATTTCTTTAAGTAGAGCATCAAATATTTGTTTTATGGAATGCTGATGTTTCAACAAAACTCAAATCAAGAAACCACAAAGTGCTGAAAATGTTCTTACTGTGACATTTTTCATCAAATTCTTATAAAATTGTAAATGTAAAAAAATGTAAATGTGCAATACATTCAACTTTTGAAGGAGTAGCGACAATTGAAAAAAAAAACAGTATTTTATAAAGCAAGTTGAAATAACTCAAAAACAACGTCATTAAACGCGGATGTATTAAACCTCAACGTAAAAACAGTCGTAGCAGTAGCAAGTCGTCCCACTTTCAAATTTAGAATTTGAATGCGCTAAAAACCTGATGCTGCGATGGACACACTTGTTTATGGGAGCAAAGTGCTCCCAACCCATCCCAGCGCGAAACATGACAGGAACAAACACACTTTAATTCTTACCACCGGATCGTCCGCTTGATTAATCATTCCGATCCGTGCCTTTCTCTTGCCACACATACACGTTAAAACTACCTCCGCGTGGCGGAGACCACCACCAGACACGAGGCGACCATTTATCAGTCAGAACCCACACGCCTGGGCCTGATCGGTCCGGCGGAAGGTAGGCAAAATCGGACATAAATCTTTCGCCAAACAAAACCCGCGGGAGTCGGCACCGGCTTGGACACCGAAACCGAATCCGATCGATCGGTACGAACAAAACAGTTAACAAAAGAGACCTCTCTATTGGTTTCGGTTCATCGAGCCGGTTTTTTTTCTTCATCGTCGTTTGTTTGATGATCCGATACTATCCCCAACCAACCAACTCCCGTCCCACAGGCAATCGGCAATCGGAAATCGTAACCAGAATGGCCATCGATCACGTCATCGCCGTCAGGGACCGGGACGCGGCCGGGACGCTTTTCATTCACTGCGAATGCGCGCCCGCGGTCGGATAATCTACCATCTTGTGCAATCGATAAACGGGTCACAATCGGATCTGCCGGAACCTGGCGGCCGGTCGGTCGGTCGTCGTGAGGGCGATTAATCATCGCGCGTCGAGGAAGTGGCCGCCGGGGTAAGTCACGTTTCACAGGCGGGCACTGAGACGAGCGAGAAACCAAACCACCATCCGATTTTTCCTGTCACTTCAAACCCCCGGGTCCCTGGCAAAGACTCAATCGGTTGAACGTGTGCGAGCTTGCGTGCGTGCGTGTAGGCAATTCTTTTACGATTTTGTTCGGGTTGGCTCGGAGGAAAGAACGAGGAGAGAAAGAATTAACGCTCCAGTTGTCGTTCATCAAATTTCAAGCCCAGGAGGCACAACCCATCCGTCACGCCATTTCCCACCATCTTGGTACGTGCCGCCATGATAGAGTGGTGGGTGACGAGCGTGGGTGAAGAAGGCAAGCATTAATTTCTCCGATTCTACTTCTCGACGCTCAAGTGGCTGAGTGGGTGCTTGAAAAATTCTCTACTTCGAGAGGGAACCGATGACAGCCTCCGTGGTTGGGAGTTCGTTTCGATAGGGGGCGCGTGAATGTGGTGAAGTTTCGTAATAATAGTGGGAATGTCAATAGGCAATATCGGATTTCGATTCTTTGTTTCGACCGCTGAGAGCGTTGGAGGAAATTAAGTTCTACTGCCGCCGATGCTGTCTTGCGTAGTTACACTGGTATCAGGAAGATTCAGCACCTGCTGGTTTACGTTGTTTATCTGTAGAAAAATGCATTTTTTATTATAAAAATAGTTACAATACTTTACATTTACATTTACATTTACATTTACATTTACATTTACATTTACATTTAC
>KB672868.1:15568345-15620617 GCA_000349145.1 Anopheles dirus | reverse complement strand
GCACCTAGTACGGTAATCAGGAAAGGTATATTCAAGAGACCATGGCAGACGACAAAAGAGAACACGTGATAACTTTCTCTGTACAGAATCTATTCTATCTATTCTATATTGCTGTGTTGGTGTCCATAGTAAGCTAGCGAATTCTAATGTCGGTCGCACTATAGCGCAGTAAAGAGATTTTAGGCTAAAAGGGTCCTTAAACTCCTTTCCCACTCAATATAAATCCTAACAAACGGAGCGCTTTTGAAACTGTGAGCTCATAGTGAGTCTCGAACGACAACTTACAATCTAAATGGACACCAAGATCACGCACAACATCGGTTCGGGGAACTAAACTGTCTTCTATCATGTAAGTAAACAAATACGGAGATCTTTTTCTCGAAAACGTTATAACAACACATTTATCGACGTTAACGCACATGCAGTTTACATTACACCACGATTTGAAACTGGACAAACAGTTTTGGAGTCTAAGACAGTCAGCAGGGTCGGATATAGGAAGGAATAGTTTTAGATCGTCAGCATAAAGCAATTTTTGGCAACCGGATATCACATTGTCTATGTCATTGATAAAAATATTGAACAGTATCGGTCCAAGTATGCTGCCTTGTGGAACTCCCGATGTGTTAGTGAATGGGGCAGAAAAAGTAGAGTTAATGTTTACTTTGATGCGTCTATTGATCAAGTAGCTAGATAGCCACTGTATTAATGCACCATTCACTCCGTATTTTGCAAGTTTGGCCAGAAGAAGCGTGTGATTGACCGAGTCGAAGGCAGCATGGAAGTCTGTATAAATGACATCTACTTGATTTCCTTTGTCAAGGGAAGGAAAACACAAACTAAGCAATGATAAAAGATTTGTTTCAATGCTGCGTTTAGGTAAGAACCCATGCTGATCATTGGATAGGGTGTGCTTGAAACCGGTTAACAGAAGATGTGAGATAAGAATCTCGAAAACTTTACTGCAAGCACATAGCATGAAGATGCCGCGGTAGTTGGAAATGTCGTTTCTGTCAGATTTTTTGTACACGGGAAACATAAGTTGCAAGTTTTATCAACATTCATATACAAACTACCTTTATAATCCAATGAAGAGTTTTTTTTTATATTGGTACCTTCTATTAGAAAGTTCAACTCGCAGATATACATCGATTTATCAACCTTGGCTGCTCTATCTTTTATTTGTTCAATATTTCAAAGATGGCTATTTTCTATCTGAGATACTTTACCGCTAAGCTGATTTATGACATAATCCGTTTAACCGAATTTCGATTTCTAAAGGACTCTGTTTGGGATGCAAGAAAAAATCCATTTGTAATGATCCAAAATAATCACAACCCGTTTTTCCGCCATGCTTGTTTGAGTGTAGAAAAGCTGCAAGACAACTGCAATGGAAAACAATTTGTTGTGATGCTCCAGAATTTAATAGTGTGCGGGATTATCTGCCCCCCCCTGTTTGCCGAAACGTATCCATCATCGCGAACAATTCATCTGCATCTGCGAAAAATGCAACTGCAGATACGGTTGTGCAGATTGCGCTGATACTACCCCTTTTAAGCAAACACTGAGGCAAAAGCATTCGGGGTCGGTTGCTGCTGCCTATAATGGCGTATACCGTCACGATGGCACCGTAAGAACTATCTCGTCTATTCAGCCAAAATCCGTCCGAGCGCTTGTTGTCTCGTTTGTGAAAACATTTGCATAATATAGTCAAGTTTTCGTTGGCGATGAGTTTCGGTGCGGGGAGAAAAAAAGAACAAAGAAATGCATTGCGCGTTGAGTTTTATCTCAAAATCCGTTCGCTCAACCGACCGCGGCAAGCTTCTCTGGGCGTTGATATTTCCGGAAAACTTGTTTTTTCTCAGATTTTTCAACACCCAGTTTTGTTTGATTTCGACTAGATTCAGTAGCTTCGGCGAGCTATTCCCGGTAGGCGTTATTGTTGCTGGCACGATGTCAAATGTAAAGTCACGAATAACCGGATATCGATGCAGTATTTGTTTTTTTTTTCCTTTCAACACTGAAGATACTTCGAAATACGACGATAGCAGTGGTTCTCTTGTGGTGGAAGGATGCGATAAATTCGCTGAACCCTAGAGAGAATACTTCTTCTGTCGTCGAACGAAAGTGTTGAAGGAAGAGGCACACAGTTTTAACCTTTCGACTCTATATAGTGACGAATATTCGGCTGCTTGATATCGACAAAAAGGGATTCGAAGATGGTTCAATCAACACAAATGCATGCTCCAGGCGGGGTTTCATGCTGAAATGAAATATCAAATCAACCACAAATGAAATATCGCAAATGATACTGACAAGAACACTTGTTGGTCTTGGTGCTTAAGATTACATAATCATACTTTGTATTTAGCACGTACAACGATTTTTTCATGCTCATAATATCAACAATGATAAAAAATAACCTAAACTTCACAAATATGCTTTAACAATCCTTCTTACGTTACTCGTGCGCTCGTTACTTTTGTTCGTCTCACAACTCATTTATTCAGTACTTCAAAAAAGCGCAGCTATTCTCGATGTCCTATCCCATCCTGCTCATCGATATCGATCGGAGAGTGCATTTCTTCGGTGCAGTGTCATGCTTGTCTTTTGTCATCTTTCCCGTCCGTTCTGCTACGTTGCACGTAATAAAAACACTCCACTCCTTCCAGCTACGGCCGCCCCGGAGCTGGCGGGGCACCATAATTCACTCCACCGTCATTTGTAATGGTGTAACGGCTGTTTCGTTCCCGGTCCAGGTCCTTTATGTTTCGCTCCGAACCAATCCCTCTGTCTCACGCTCGCATAAAACTCTCGTTATTCCGTTCGCTGCATCTCCTAGCGGAGATAGCAGAAGAACCTACAATCTGCTAGCTACAAACCGTTTTCCCGGCAGCTAGAGACCGAGTGATGCACTGTCGAAGCATAAAAAATCAGACTATCACGGTCCGTGTTGCAGCGTCATCGAACGCAGCCGGATCTATCGGGTCGGCTGTGTAGCGCCGCTGGATGAACCACGGCAACGGTCGAAAGTCTACACTCCACAAAATAGACATCGACCGAAATGCAGCTCATCTCCGGTTCCTCCCTGTGTGTTACATTTTGCACCGCGTGCTTTCAACGTTTGCACTTCGCCAACGGCTTACACCAAACCACACCCCCCATTGTGCGCTTGGCCTCGTGGTATTGATTCCCGGGCGCTCGATGAAGTCGACGAAACATCGGTGAAGTAGTTTTCGAAGTAGTGGCATATTCAGCCTTATCGGACGCGCGACTATAGACGAACCAAACAAAAAAAAAAAAAAACACACGACTACAAAACATGCCCGTCCGGCTCAACGCTCCGGAATATTGCCATCGCCGGCGAGGGAATGTTACCCATTTTGTACACGATCATCACCCGCTTCGGCATCTCTTCAGATGGCTTCCTATGTCCGGAGTGGAAGTGTGTGCACCGTCGTCGTCGTCGTCTTCGTCGTCGTTGCACATCACTAATGCATTCGGATATGTCGAGGTATTGTGGAGACGCCTTGTGGAATGTTGTGGAAACATTCGCCCAGCGTACCGAAGGCATCCAATCAACCCCCATTGCTCAATGGTAACGCCGATAGCGCTACTGTATGTGTGAGTTGGAAAGATCTTCCGCTTCAGTTGTGCTTGTTTTTTCTCGTGCTTGAAGGTTTCGCTCGTTATACTGACACAAAAAGCTGACTAAAAACATTATAAAACACAATAAGGTATGCCACTTCATTGAGAGAAGACTTGTATCTATACTTCATGATCTTTAAGATGTCTAATAAGGATAAAGGATGACGTTAAACAAACTTCAAGCTAAGCATATTTCAGCTACGAGAGTGGTGTTGTTTAAAATATATTAAAACATTTTTGTTTTATAATATAAGTAAAAATGTAGTGTAACTGTCTACAACACTTGGAAGAAACAAGTAAAACATGCGATTTGATATCGTAAAACATTATTTTGAAGCAGATGTATTTCTACAAAGGTCTTTATTGTGGATGTTAAAGAAAACGCCGCTCTCGTGTCATTCTGCGAACTGCTATGTATGTATTGTTTGGAAGAGCCCTGTGGGAATTAAGATACTCAGAATAGCTTCGGTCGGTACGTCCGGTGGAATTTGTTGCTTGCCCAGCGTACCTCGTTCTCTATTCTCTATGGATTTTGTTTTCAGGAAACCAATGTCTCCAAAGGTTTTGATGTATTAAGGCACGTCTTGGAAGATATTAAATGTGTGTTTAGTGGAACTCTTTCTATTACCGTTTTCCACTGTATTCTAAGCAGCACTCAGAGATAACAGAGGTAACAAGAATCGTTATCCCTATTAACATGTCTAAGACAGAACATAAAAACATGTTGTGCAAACTACAAGAATTTTAAATCAGTATAAGAACTTCTAGCAAAAGGAAAAGCTTGTACTTGCTCATAAAATCATTGCCAAACATCCAACTCAAAGCAAAACACACATGCAATCCTGCTGAAGGCTCCTGAATGCAAACTTTGAAGCCAGAAACCGCAGGAAAGGCATGCCGGGGCACGTGCGCCGGAGAGATCAAAGCACATGATCTGGCAAACGAGTAGGCAGAATAGAAACATTTTTCCACCACCAGTGCCGGAATTTGATCGGGGTGCCTAACCACAGACAGCATTTCCTGCAAATGGAATGGTCTGTAGCACGGGACAGACTAAGTGTTAACACTCTTGCAAACAGAGGCACACATGCACATATACTCTCTCACGGACAATGTGGCAAAGATGGTGCGCATAAAATTGCTTCCACCACTGCAACAATGCTCAAAACTACTTCCATGGACCACACGCAGTCCAAACGGGTAGCCTATACTTCAAAGGCGCAGTTACACTGGCCGACCGAAAGTGTGCAAAAGCTAGGCGTACGTACGTTGAACGGGACGAAACGAGTCCGACAGATAGGCGCACAAAGTTGTTCCATCGGTGAGGTTTTGTGGTGATGGGAAACGGTTTGTGTTGAAGAACATAGGAATAGAAGGAAAAAAAAACTTGCAATGAAAACATCGTTATCAAATCACCGTACAAGTTTCCTTGTGGTTTGTGCTTTTCTGCGTGAAAAATTAAATTATTCCGAGAAAGGATTCGATGATGGTTTTAAATTGCATCAAAAACTGCCTCTTACTCTTAACGCATGAACGCTTCGAATTTAAGTTTTATCATTCATCTGATCAATCTTGCAGCCGTTGTGATTTCCCCGACTTGCACAAATCAATTTGCAAGAGCTGTTCAATTTTGCAACAATTGCAACATGTTTTCAGTGGGAACTTTACCTGTTTGTTTTTCTTCACTGAACATCTTAATAGGTTCACTTTGATTGCAAAATATTTTTAATTAGATACTTTGTTAGAATTTTTCAAATGACTGCCTTTTAATACTTAAAAACAAACAATCAAAGCTTTGTAGTTCAATATAGTAAATACAACCGAAGAAACAATTCAATACTTCAAATTATATTCAAACTTGAAACTACGTTTGTAACCTAATCTAACAAGAAAAACGGTGTCCTAGCTGCTAGGCAACAATGTGGTAAAGAACACCACGAAGAGCAGAGGGCACGACTAAATGGCATTGAGTAGAGCTCCAGCCTTCCCGGACATCCTCTCGCACAGGTGCGCGATGATGAAAGGGTCTTCCTTCCGGAAGTGCTTCAAAGTGTCAACCGAGAAGGAGGGGAAACCCGAACGCACAACGAAATGAAGAATAAAAAGGTGTACTACTGGAAATAGGGCAACGGTATATAATATTCTTACTCAGCACCACAACCCATCGGGCCAGTTCCCGAGTGAGGAAGTTCTCTCCTGCGGATCCACCCAATCTTTTATTTGCGAACCGACAGGTAGAGAGGAAATAAATGACGGTGACCCTTAAAACATTCATTTGCTGGAAGGTTTGGTGCCATTCGGTCCATTTTTTTTTTCGTTTGTGATATTCCGTACCGAGAGAGCTAGTAAGCAGTGCGACTTGAATACACTAGCGGCTGTATTTAAAGCAGGTATGTTTGAGGTACTTTTGCGGCGTCACTAGTTCGCCACGCCACCTAATTCAAGCATTGGCTTTTGAGCATCGCCAAAGCACGGTTGAGTAAGGCACATTTTGTTCGAGCAAAATGCAGAAAATAACTAAATGTTTCAATACGAAACACTCCTTTACTGCCTTTTTTCATTTTCTTAATTGTCCTATGCTTGTTTGTTCCTTGCTAGCATAATGTATGCAGCTTGATGATGCCTGGTCAATGCTTCGTTTGCGTTGTTATCGTTGTACAGAGGCTGAACGGGCATTGTCGTTGGAAGACTTTTAATGTGAATTACAAAAATTACAATCAATATGAATTGATTTTTTTACTATTAATTTGATCGATTGTTCGTAATCGGTTTCGTGCCAGTAATGAGCATTGCATGCATATGAAATCATATCTTGGAAATTAAAATATTAATCCTTATCAACAACTCCATTCGCAAATAATAGCAAACGAAATGCGAAACGAATCAAACATTATATTGCACACACATATCAAAGAAATAATTACTTCTGGAATCGGATTGCTGATGCATTCGTTTATCATTACATTATCCCACTTAATGGCATGGAAATGAAAGCGATACGATAAAAGCATCGCAGTTTCCTTCAGACACTTCGTTGAAAATGGAAATCCCCATACAAACACAACCACGCACATTTAATTCGTGTTATCGGCTTGTTTCGTTCCTTTCTTCTTTTGTTCCACGTCGCGCCAACAAACCGATGACGTGATTAATTAACGTCGCGTATAACGAGCGGATATGGAGCAGTCGTCCCACCGTATCGGTGTGCCGAAAACGCGTTTCAGCTAAGACCTCATCTCACTCGACCGGTGGCGAGTTTGATTGGCATACCGGGCGTAGTGCGCCGTATAGACACCGTAACGATCGTATTTACTATCATTATTTTATCCCTCAACCGCTGATGAATTTGAGCAAGAGCAGCGAAAGGGCAAGCAAAGATTCCCGGGATTCATCATTGCAAACACTCCAGGCGAGGTACGAGCGATGAATAGGAGACGGAGTGGTAGATTGAGCGCGGGCTCGGGGTAGTTTTATTACAATTATTATCTGTTTGCCTAGCCACTAAGAAAAACTAGCCTGATAAGGACGCTGCAGGAGCCAGGTAGCAAGCAGGCGAGCAAAAGTATAACGAAAGTCCCACACCCGCCTCACTGCAGAAGTGCTGGCAAAGCGTAAATTATGCCAATGAATGGGAAGACGCGTGCGAAAGAGAAAAAAAACCCCGACAAAATACTCAGAAAACCCTCACCTACTCATCTACCGACACAATCTCTTCCACCGCGAAGCACGGTGGGCAGGCAAAAGCTCATGCACGGTTCCTTGGCAGCTGGTTGCACACTTTAACGGCTCGGGCGTCGTCTTTCGCCCGCTCGTGTTCTCGTGTTCGCAGCCCTCACCGGCTTGGCCTTTTTTTGTGCACAAATTGGGCACCGCAAAAGAAACCCTGCTAACCGCCGAGACGACATCGCAGCGCTTGCGGCTAGCGCCGGTTCGCCGAGATTATATTCGACCGGCAGCCGGACGATGATGATGCTATCGAGATGGCGGGCTGGTTTGAAAAATAAAAGACCGCAACCGCTCGACTTGGCTGCTCACCGACCGCGCACACACAGAGGCACCGGCGTAGGAAGCCCACCAACCGAAGGGGGTGGGTCCGCGAGCACCGCGCCAGGGATGATAGTGATTAGAATTTCGCCCATCTGCTAGAGCCCACTCGATTATCGCAGCCCCTCTCGCAAGCCGATGGAAAAATTGCGCCCAAATCAGCACTTTACCGGGCGCTCACCAGCACCAGCAGAGAAGGTTTCGCTTGCCACTTGCCATTGATATTCATGAGCGCCCGATGAAGCGTACGACGGTCCCGGGCGCAAAGCTGGTGGAAACCCCACCACGGCAGCACACGGGACCAGGTGTCTTATGAGTTACGACGCGCGGCAGGTCATCGCAGCCCCCGCAGCAGCAGCAGAAGGAGCAGCGATGGCAATAAGGATTAACCCGCCCCCCCTACGGTAGCGCCAAGAGTCCCTATCTAAGCACTTTTTTTGTTCGGCCACATATTTCGCTCCGGCCATGACTTTCTGGTTGCCGGCTCGCTCGCCTCGCGAAACACGATCCATTTGGCTTATGTAGTTTGACCTAGCGTGTAGACCCGGGCGGTGCAGAAGGCATCTCAAAGGACGGCAAACAAACACATTGTGTGTGTGTGTGTCATGCTGAAAAGAGCCGACAGCGAAACCTTACCCATCGACCCGGGAGCCCACACATCCTGCCTCTTTTAATCCATCCAGCGGGCGGGGAGAAATGAATTAGGAAAAATAATCATTTTCCTACCTGCCGTTTAGCGTTCGGGGTGCGCGCGTACTAAAAGTGAAAGTGGATGTAAGCGGCCGGTCGTAAAATATCGGAAAGAAGACAGCAACGCAAAAAATAGGGCTGAAAATCCCATAAAAAGCGTGTTCTTGGATTGTGGGCATAGTTCCGCGCGCAGTAGGGGATTTACGATAAATCCTGTGCCAGATTGGTAGCAGATTGGTTTTATTTGCATGCTTATCGATTGGCTTCCACGAGAGCGAGAGCACACGCTTTGAAGATTTGGCTAGAAGTGGATTTTTTGTGAAAATTTCCAACTTAAAATGTGCCAAGTAATAGCTTCGTTTGTGCCATCTGTGAAGCAATGGATAAGATCTGTCAGTTCTAATAAGATAATAATACTTTCCCACGTCAAGTCTCCCTTTTTTCATTTAAAATGATGCTATTTTGTCATATTAGCTTTATTGTGAAATTATCCCTAAAAGGGTGAAGGTCTTTTTTTTCATAAAGCATTCTTTATGTTTCTTCAAAAATTCCTACCACTTTTCTACAAACTTGCTTTTTCAAAAAATGTGATTTATATTATTTTCAGGAATCTTTAAAACTACTTTCTTTCCATGTTTTCATTGTAATCGCTTAGCTATTTATACAAACGTCTGCTATATATTTATTTAGTTATTAAAATATAAGAGGTCATCTCGATATACTGTACCTAAATTGTTCTTTTTAAGAATCTTCGTCGTTGGAAACTATTTCTCTCGGAATTTATCTTATTGCATGTTATAAATGTTCGGCACTTGAGAAATATTATGCCGACAAACATGTGTTGTCTCTTGTAAAGCAATAAAGCCAGACCCATACCACCATGATTGACAAGGGGAGTATGTACAATTTTTCCTATTGCTAAGTTCTACTTGTATGTAGTTCAAGTTGTTTTGCCATGCTGGTAAGTTTAATTTTTTATAATAAATTCAAGGAAAAGGTTAAATTCCTTTAGATAAAAGATATAAAGATATATCTGGAGTCTAGTCTAGTCTGGAGCATAAATAAACACATGCAAACCCCTAAATTCATCAAAAATGTTGTCTGACTTACAAGTTTTGAATAAACTATCGAAGCAACTGTTTCTTTATACGAAAACCTATACTGACATTGCACCATTTCATAGAAATATCACACGTGTAGTTGTACAATGTCTCGATTGGCTCAACTCCCTCCGACAACCCAACAACCAAGTCCGGACAGTTTAATTCCAAATTTGGTCATATGAATGAACATGGAGCACATCAGCCACCACCAGCACCACCACCACCACAACCAGCATCATGATTGATGGCGAGTTGTTGGCTGCAAACGGTGCTTCTTCCATCGCGGACGACCCGATCGGCTGCGGATCGCGGTCAGCCAGCGGCTGGAACCGGCGCGTACTCCAAAGCCAATGTAGCACCGGGAGCACGTTCTGCGCTGTGTCCACATTAGGAAATTTCAATCCACTCACGTTTCTCCGTGCCCGGTGCTCCCCAGGAAATGTGGGTTTGTTTTATTATTTGTGTATTCCCGACCTCACCACGATCTTGCCCATCCCCCGATGTTGTCCACCGAACATGCATTTCTCTGCTGCCCTCCCCTCACTACAGGTAATGGAAAGTGTGTCGCACTTTGCATACAATGTTAGTGACATTTCAACCAAGCACATGTGACCGCAAAAGGGGGACAAGAATTTTTGCATATCGATAGGTGTGTGTGTGCATGTGTGTGTGGGGGGGGGGGGGAAGCGAAACAACATCGCTCGTTACTGCCGAACCGTCGACGGCCATGCCAGTTGCAGGAGTAGTAACGATTTCTTCAAGTGCTCCGGTAGCACATTCCCCACGGGGACAGAGCAGCAACAGAGGCAGCAATTCCGTCTCCGGGGACAGCTGTTCGACATGATCGAAATGGCTAAGCCAATTCAAGCGCGCACGAGTTCCGAGCGTTCGCCGACATCTCTAGGGAGCATGCTCGACTAGAGTGGAGCGCCATTCGGTCCCTGGGCTCATTACATTCAAATTATCTTCCGCAGTAGAACGGCGATTACAGTGCACGACCCTGGCGTTCGCCCACCACTCAAACACACACATGTTTACCGCAGTGAACAATTTAAATTCTTTCCATTCACTGCATCATCGTATCGTCGGGGGTCACTGAAAAGAGTCGGTTGGCGCGGTGTCGAACATTCGCTTGCTTGAAATGGATGTACAACATATGGCACGAAGTTGATGTTAATTCTAATGCAATGCCAGAACATTTGTGAAAACTCGTGATGCTCTTCGCATTTCCAAAATTCCATTTCCCAGCACCGTTTGCAATCTGCTCAAGTTCGAAGCAAAACCCATTCACGACTCGTCGACTTCCGGAATCGACTTTAGTGCAAATTTCACTCGCAAAAACCCAACACGAATGTGAAATTGTATCGTAAATTCATCTCCTCCAGTGTTAAGTGTGCAATAGACCGGTAGCTGTTTAATGGCTCCTCGGCGTGCCGCCCTGCTGTGTAACCGGCGGGCTCGGTATTGGAATGCCTCTGCACCCGATGGCAATCACTACCGCTAAGAACGTTTCAAAGCGCCCCCGACGCGAGTGCTTGCGGTTGTACGTAAAGCAAACGGGTGCTGAATTGTAAATAGCTCGCCACATTGATTGATTGATTTATGTGTAGTGGCCTGGGGTTTTGGAGGAGTCGGCGGTACAGGTACTTTGGAAAGCATAGAGCAAACGCCATTCGCATGCCCCAGACCAGTGCGCGGTTTGCGATAGTGGGGCAACATTAGCAGACGGAGAAAATGGAATCAGATTTTCCATTTCTATAATCCTGGCTACTAAATGGAAGCAGCGTGCCGGGCGAAACGCCCGGGGGATTTATGTCGTGCATTTTAATGCACCATCCATTGCTGGCCGCAATTGGAAATTTAAACCACTCGTTCGACGTTTTGTTGCGTAAATACTCTGCAGATACTAAGTCTAATGTTGGATATTGCTTACATTACTGACACGAAATATTGAGTTTTTAAACCTCACAAATATGCTCCATACTAGGTTTGCTTATAGGGTGCTGTACTAAAGGCTTGAAAGGACATGCAATCGGTTTTTCATTAGATGATTATAAGTTTTTTTCTATGGATATCAAATAAGACGTAACAGTATCAATAACGTCTATTGCAAACATAATTTCGCTCAAAACTATCAAAAAGAACGTCGTATGGTCGTAAAATGATCCCCTCACATCACTACTACTATCACACCTATCTCCGCGCCCAACCTAAAGCGCTTGCCCAGCTGGCAACATCCGTGAAAACGGATGAAGATTATCCCTGCATCCGTTTACATACCGGAATGCCTGAAGTAGACACACTTTTGCTGATGAAAACATCCGGAAGAAAAGCACACACCATTCGGTTAGGATTCCTGCCGGAACTCAGGGAAACATGAGTAAGAGTGAACCCGCAATCCCGCTGCTGCTGCTGACGAGGGACGAGACGGTTTGGGTCAATGGTCGGGAATCGCCTTCTTCACGCCTACAAATGAAAGGAAAACATTTGTCCCGTCACCGCCCGCGCGCACCCAAAGTCACGTATGTAAACCCGCGCCCGCTCGCGTACACAGAGTGCGATTTTCGTGGAAAACGCAAAACCGATCTCTTATCCCGGCTTGGCGGAGCCGAGCGACGAACGATGCGGACGAAGGGAAACGCTTTCGCCGCCGCTAGAAGAATGGGCGCGCTAGGCAAATACGGAAAATAGCCGACAGTATCGCCCAGCGTCATCCATCCGCTTGCTGCCCCATCCGGCAAACCGAGCGCGCGCAATCAGAAAACCCAGCTTGACCAAACACCGCGCTCCGAAAAGGAAGCGAGAAAGGAAAATATATTCCGACCGGCCGGCCGACGAAAAAGCGAACCAACCAGCGCACGGTGCTCCTAGCGGAAACTGCGGAAACTGCGCACCTGCCTGGGTGGAAGGTAAACAAACCAATAAAACTGTCATGAAAATGTGATTGAGATACGGGCAAATATGAGGTCGAAAGATGGGCGCAGAGTGATGGCGTTTTAAGAGGAAAAATTAAACCTCGCCGGTCGATACTCCGGACGGCTAGGGAAATCGCTCGCGACGGACGGAGCGGTTGGACGCCCGGACGGAAGGAGGAAACCTTGATTTGCTTATATTGGTAGAAGAAATACGGTTCTTATTGGTTTTCCAGTTTGTTTTGATTTGGCTGGAGCTCTGGTGTGTTTGCATCGGCCGGCGTAGCGTCTGCAAGTCGCTAGTGATATTTGACTTCTCCGAAGTTTGCCCTGCTACGCCAGGACGAGTTGGTTGGAGAAAAAAGCACACAGTGACAGTGTGCAGATTTGAATCGAAGGACCATCTTTTGGCAGGAAGCCTATTAAACGATCCAAAGATGTTTTCTTATTTCAAATGATTGATTCTCGTGAAAATTATCTCACTATGAGTTATTCCTCAAGTTGTGTCCGAGAGTTTGGTGACGCCGTTGAATTGTTGGTGTTGCAAGACAAGATTCTGTTGAAAGATATACTGGAACTCCAGATTCGTAGTTCCTATTTTTTGGATTTAGACACATTCGTTTGAAAAATGTCTCAAGATAAAAAAAATCCTGAATTCCTCCAAACTGTGATGTTGTATATATCTATTTTGTGAGATATGATCATGATTTAAAGATGTTATTGCACCGGCTTTTATCGACCATACGATTTAATGTTTCATCGCAACCGTTAGTTCCTATCTGACAGTATAAAATCTAGATCGAAAGCAA
Source organism: Anopheles dirus (assembly GCA_000349145.1). NCBI lineage: Eukaryota > Metazoa > Arthropoda > Insecta > Diptera > Culicidae > Anopheles > Anopheles dirus. The sequence goes on along the minus strand of KB672868.1, from coordinate 15,607,411 downwards.
TCGATATCATTTTCAACGATGCTTCGTCTCACATTCTGCCATATGAATAATGCATTCCAACCTTCAGCACTATCGAACTGGCCCGGGTAGTGTAATACGTTCTCGCGATAAAACGCGATGCTTATGCTAAACAGGCGGCCACCCCGCGGTTGTGGTGCCGGCATCGATAAGCGATTAGCATCGGTCGCCGTCCGGGCATGACGGGACGTCAAAATAGTGCAAAACATAGTTGCGATGGCCACAACACACAACCCGCTCCACGGAGCTGTCAGCGAACGTGTGCAACGGGTTTCGATTGATATCGATTGATAGCTGACCTCATCTCCATATTTTCTCCCACTTGCCGAATGGCCCCACTGCCGTTGCAGCGATGGAGCAGGAGGTCGGAATAACCGAGTTGACCGAGTGTCGACCCGCTGGCGAACGGAGCACCTGGTGCCGCTTTGTGACATGTTTATTTGTTTTCAAAGCGTTGCGATTGACACGACGGACACGGTCGAGTTCAGGCGTTGCATGCGCGAATCGACACTCGTAGCACGTCTGGAACTGGAGCTTCGAATGAAGTGCACCTTCCCGAACGAAACAATCGCCCGATGGAGGACATGGCTCGTCGTTCAAGTTCGAACAAATCAATGCTACAAGATGTGGACGGAGACACCGAACCGGACGAGCGTGTTGGAGCAGGAAGCATCGGCCAACAAGCTTGCGCAATCCGTAGGTGTTCTCCAGTGTGGGATGCTCTTTTCGTGGCGCTCTGCAACCAACGACAACTCCAGGAACGTGTTTTCGGGAAGGAAGATTCTATTTTAGGGGTCCCCATCGCTGCATCGGCGTAAGAGAGTCGTTCACTCGGTTGACACGACCGGGCCGAGATTGTTTACATTTGTTCCAGTTAATATCGGGCGAAAGATCAGCCACCCTGCTGTTGCGCCTTCTAACAAGGTGTATGGTAGGACAAACGAGACCATCGTTCGGATGATATGGCCATTCTGGTCGCTTCAACCGTTTCACCGTGCGGGGAATGCTGCAGACATTTGAAGTTTTGTGTTTTATTTTCGAGCCGGCTTGTCAGACAAATTGGCTCATGGAGCTCGTGTGGTTCTTGTTTCGATATCGGAGTCATCCTCCCGCATAGCTTAATCCTGGCCGAGGGTCGACCTGTGTCATCCGCCGAAAAGGGAATCGAAAAATATGGTCTGTTTGGAAACGCGTTATGATTTATGTTTTGTTAGACAGTGCGTTGGTTGCACGCACGGTAGCTTCCAGACTCTAATGCGTCATTTTGTCTTCCCTGCCTCTATATCTTTCCCCCAGGTACGGCGACCTCAGCTCAGCTGCTTCGCATCAATAACGAATGGCGGTGCCTGTGGGAGGTGCTACGGTCGGAGTTTTGTGAAACGGATTGACTGCTCGAGTTTTCGAGTTGGTGGTTTTCGTTGCGGTAAGCGTTTAGTTCCGCAGCTAGAGTGAAAATTCGGAATCGGAGTGGAAAAAGAGTGCCAGCGTGGAGTGTGTTTAAAAATTTATGAAGCCGGCGTTTTGGCACGACAGAATGGTGATTTATGAGCTAACCTGCTCTGGAATCCATTTGATTGTATAAATATGTCCGGTGGCTGATGAAAAGTGGCTTGCTTAAAAGTTGAGTGAAAACGTTTCAAAAAGCCTTTAAAGCAGTTTTGTATATTTTCCTGAGAAATTCATACACCCGTATAAGCACCATTGTTGCTCTAACTGACAAAAGGGATGTCAGTTCAAGCTACTTGTCCTTTTTCTGGCATTGTTGGCACTAATTTCAATTTCAACTAGTTCTATTGCTGCTTAATTCTGTTGTTAGCTTGTATTGAGACCACATTTGTGAGAAACTTTTGTAGACATTAGTCTTTTGAATTGAATTAGTCATTAAGCATTTGAAAATTTTATTAACTCATTGTTCTAACATGTCAGTCTCTCACTTTTCACATAGTTTTTTTAGGCAATTCTTCGCATATCTTCAAAACTTACGAAATTTGTTTTTTTCTTTTAAGTTTTTAAGTTTGTTATTCAGTTAGAAATAATTACAAAACAAAAAAGTGGTCAAACACTGGTATCCAATACCTTTAAGTATTGCCTACAGCAGTAGTCTGAATACAGTAGAATATTAAATGAAAACCCATCGCACATGTCACTCTCACTAATCGAAAGACTGTGATTTTTCTCATCAATTCGTTTATCGCCATCTCCCCTGTCCCAGAAATGAGTGATTATCTTTTTAATCGATTCAAACGCACCATTGGATACCAGCAGCACCGCCGTCTTCTCCCATTTTCGTCTAAAGTGGTGTCTAAAGTGTCAATCAGTCGGGCGAAAAACTAACAAATTTAATGGATAATTATTCTCCCCTGACGTGCGACGGCCCAGCCAGCCACTGCCCATACGGGCGTGAGTGAGCGGCGGGAAATGGTTACGGCGGTGGTTCGCATGATTGACACGCACGTCCCTCCACTGTGTACGGCGAGGAGCAGCCGGAGGGTGGTACGGGACACCATACCGGTCATTTACCAGTTCAGCGGTTGGCCGAGTTAGACGACAGCAAGGAAGCGACGGCAAAAAAGGCGACATAACTTCACACGTTTTCATTCATTCACAACATGCTTGCGGTGTTTGTCGCGCCCTATCCACGCAGCTCCCATCTCCCATCCCCGAAGCCGATGCTTGCGGATTTGACGTTTATTGTTGTTTTTATTATTTCGCGGTTTCCGTCAGCGTCAGCGTCCTCGCGCTGGAGGATGATGCAGCAATGGGTGACAGCTGCGTGGAAACGAAATGACCACCGGCAAGAGAGTCGTGGGAGAGGCCTCGGTCGCGCGCCGTTCTCCTACTGCTTAGCGTATGTCCGCGGACGTGTTACAATGTCTGTAGTGCTGCTTCGAGCAGCGTACTGACACGGGCTGTCACTTTTTGACGCACCTCCTCCGCCAGCGTTGCCTGCGCGCCACTTTCTCTCCGGTGTTGACGGATTCGTTCCTGGAAACTCGCGCAACCCCAACACCGCTGTAGGAGAAGTACTCCAGAAAAACCACATCGCTTCAGATTGGAATCTTCTTTTCCTGTGCCTCCCCACCCAATCGCTGGAAGCGATCGGGCTGCTATCGGGTTGTGAAGAGTATAAGTTATTGGCAGACACATGGGATGTCCGGAGGGGACACTCTCTCTTGCTCTCTTTCTCCACATGGTCCGCCGAAGCCAGAGTGGCTTGTGGAACGTGGCACGGGCTAGAAATGAAAACCGGGAATCAGATCCGACTTGGTTGGCCGTACATTACACACACACACACACACGCGCACACCTCCGCAAGCACCACCGCGACCCTTCTCGATCGCCGCCATTCACAATCGTGTAATGGAAACCGGTTTTTGCGGCCGGGTGGCGGGCGGGTTCCCTACTCGCGCCCTACTTCCGTGCGTGCCACGCTGATCGAGTGTTACATAAATGGCCACTCGTGCCGGGAACCGGCGAACGTCACTTCTCGGATGTCGCCCCCCCGAAAGCGCCTCGCTCTGTGTTTGACACACTTTTCACTCACTCCACCGGTGCGCTTTCAGACCGCAGGAAGGAATGTATGCTACCCTTTCCGTCGCCGACCGGCCGTCCAACCAAGGTTTCCGAAGCGTACTATTTTTGGAGTGCTCCACGAAGCCGAAGCAGAAGAAGAAGAAGCTGCAGCCCGGCTTGGATGTGGTTCCGATTCTTCGGGGCGCGTCAAGATGAGCGCAGCAGCTACAGCTACTTGTTCTTGGTTGCGTATGGCACGCTTTCCGTTATTGGCTGGTGGTTTCGTACGTGGTTCCGTGCGGTTCTTAAATATCGTTATAACACTCTGCTTGAAGTGTACGTATGTTTTTTTTTGCTGCTTTACGTTCGCTCCCTGATCGTTGCTGAGCTTCACATCCGACACCTCCTATCGGCGGTTTCTCCGCCCATGCGACGCGCGTGCTCGAAAAACGCCCGGAAATGGAAGGGAGCGTGGACGATAGTGGCAGCATCTAGAGGGTAATTCAATTAGGAGCAAATCAAGCAGCTCATCTCGTTTGCCATCGTGCTATCATGCTACTTTATGCTCTATCTTATGGATATTCCACCACACAAAGGTGCTTGCATGGATGCAGCGTAATTGTTATTTAATCATGCATTATTCAGCGTATTGTTTCTATGCATGATGGGGAGAAGAACATTCTTGCATTATTGGAAGATGTATTGAATTAAAACAAAGGGCTTATCAGGTAAAAAATTTCCTAAATTTGATCAATAATCATACATTACATTTAATTTTCTTTTTAACATCGTATTTTTAAATTAAATCAAAGATAAGAGTTAACATTCAATCTTAAATTCTAATATAACCTATCTCTTCTTTTATTCTCTTATATTGATGTACGTCGCATACAAACATACGCCATAGCTATTAGAACAGTCTGTCTTAGATTAAAGCGCCAAAATGTAGGCAATCGCGTGTAGGCGACCGAGGCTCCAGGATAAGCTTAATTATGGCGTAATTGGAAAGCTTTGGGCCTCGGGAGCCGAGAGCAGCCGAAGTTTTGGCATAAGAATCTTAGAATTAATAAAATTGTACTCTTCCCAAATCAAATCGCAAGCCGTACAGACGTGTCGTAAATCAGTGAGCTATAGAGGGAGGAGATTGGTCCCTAACAGTCTGTTTTGAATCCAAACATAAACCGACTAGAACCCGCATTGGGCAAACATAACACGGATCATTACTCAGGCAGAGCAAAGCCGCGCCATGTTTTGATTTTGTCACCCACTGACCGAGTTTGTATTTAAAAAACGGGCCGTCTGGTACAAAACTCCACTTCAACTGCGGAAGTAAAACAAAAAAACGACGTCATCAAGAGTCCGTGACGGTACGACCTTTTTCCGGAACCATACGCCTATCTCGGGACCCTCTGCATCCTGCCCTCCGTGTGAATGTGTGCGGTGGTTAAATTAGAACAGAAATGACTAGAGGCGATGGGCGAACAGGCATCGCCTTTCGTGTAGCGTGACTGGGAACGCGTGTGTAGAAACGAGACGGGTTTCAGTCTCACTCGGCATGAAGTTCTAGCACTGCTAAATATAGCTCAGGTTGGGTGAGTGCGACGTGTCTCCCTCCCACTTGACGACAGATGTGATGGCTGCGAGGGAAGTTTGTGTTTTCCTCCCCAGTGGAAACGGGACCTCCTAGCCACGGAGCGTTTTTCACGAAATTGGAAACAGGGAAACGTGGTTTTCCCTTTTCAAGCGACGCGTGGCATAGTTTTCGACTCGTCGCTCGGGTCGAAGTATGTGTGCGTCGATAATAAATTCGTTGCATAACGGCACTCATATCAGAGGCAATAATAGGTCATCAGGGATGCAGGGTGAGCAGGAGAAAGAGGTGACAGTGATGGGGCCAGTAAGTTTCAGATGATGCCAAGTCGTCGAGCGGTACATATTGCAGGAAATAGAATGAAATTTAATAATAAAAGCTCAGCTCAGTCCGATGTTTTCAATCATTTTGATTTTATTATAATGAATCCTTTTAAGGATTAATTTCACTGATGGAATGATTCGACACATGATTTTTGTTGCAGTACACCACTTGTTTGAGGCTCGTATTAATGGATGGTTAAATTCCAATTGAGGTAATTATCTTTATTTCGCAACATTGCTCCAAAAATGGCTCATTTCTGACTACAACTCCTTAGGACGGATTGAGCAAATTTCTAGCCACAACATCAGCATCATAATCTAGACGAAGAAGGTTTTGTTTTTTAATCCACTTTGCCTGCAAAAGCCTAACTAATTTGATACCTTTTAAGATTTTTGCCGTTCACCTAGTTTTCGCCATTTTGTAAGTGTATTTTATTTACCATTTTTTAAACCCCGGCTCATTACCGTTCGTGACAGATGATCGTCGCATTTCAATGCAATCGTATACGGATACTAATGAGCAAGATGAAAGCCACGGTTTTGTCCCTGCATCCTCCAGCGTTTTGCTTTGATGCTGTAACATTCCTGTCGGGTGCACCTGAGCATATCATCGTTTGGCGCACGTTTTTCCGCATATTTCCCTGGAATGTTTGCCGTTTTTTCATTTTTTTTTCGCAACTTTTGATGTGACGTTTGTGTTACATCTGGTGTTACATCTTTCCTGAGGTGTTAGCTGTATCTCGTGGGCTGTATCGTTTCGTATGTCGGTATCTTCGCTGGAACTTGGAATTTGGAAGTGCCGAAGCAGCTCCTTTTCTTCTCCATGTTTATATCATTATTGTACTTGTTATTAATTGGTTCAACAACAAAGTCTGCGAGTGACGTTTCTGGAACTAAACCCGTAGGTAGACTTAATACTTGTTTCAAATTCTTGTTACAAGTTTTTTGTTTATGAACTCTAAAACTACGCACGCAATATACATAATCTCGACCGGGGTAGTGCAATGAGAACGCTTTTAAAGCAATTTCCCTACTATGTCGGGCGTGTTAAAGCTACCTTCCTTCAGCTACTCACCCACCAATAATTAATGTCTCGTTGTCACTCCGGCACGGCCGGCGTTGGGAAAAGAATTTCTTTTGCCTGGCAAGAACTTCCAGTTCTACCAGTTCCACCAAACGTAGGAATGTGGAATGTTGATGAAGTGGCAGGTGATTTTTCTCTCGCGCATGGTTAGCTACGCAATCTAACCCCCCAAGCAAATGTAAATCATTTCGAAGGAAAGTGAAAGGATTTGCTTCCGAGGCGGCGGAAAACTTCGCAATGTAGCATTTGCCAAATTGCTATCAACGAAGCGTGTCAAACAATGTCAGCCGAGTTCGTCAGGCGGTTGGCAGTTGCTTCGACGCTGCTTCTTCTCTCTGGCGATAGTCAGTTTTCCGTTAAATTCCGGTTGTAATTTAGTCGCAAGTTATTGATTCCGTATGGGAGGGGAGATTTTCTATAGAGGGATGGAAAAGAAAAGTGGAATTTAAATAAATTGCACCACCGTTGGAAATGGCAATGCTTCATTCAATTCTCAAGTCAATTTGATAATTGATCTTATTGTGTGCCGACGCTTTCTTCAGGTATGATGAATGTTGTGATTTCAGAGTAAAAACAACAATTGTTACGTTTCTAGGCCTATATTTCACTAGCTTTTGTATCATTTAAGGAGAGGGAAAGGCAAGCGAAACAAAACATTTTCATAAAATAAAATATATCGCTTTTATATGAAATTGTTTATCATCTTTTAAAATAGTGTTTTATCGACATGGAGAGAAATTAAACCTTGCACTAAAACTTTTCTTCTGTTCAATAGAACGAAATGCAGAAATATCGCAAATATGCATCTATCGATTGTCAAACTTTGCCAAAACATCGCGCCATAACCCATTTTCCACTTATAGTGTTCAACACAAACAAAAAACACACTACGCTGTGGAAATTCCATTTTTTCCTCAAATCTCAGCTCGATTACGATTGTGTCAGCGGCAGATTTCCAACATAAACAACCCCACAAAGCGCCCGAACCGGTGGCACCGTGATCGGATCCGGAATCACATTCGATACTTCCGCTTCCGTGCACAGCGCACCGGGCAGTATGGGACGCGAAGGTATTCGAATGCTCGTTTCGCAATGACGACTGCAGCAAACTACTGCCGATACAGGCGAAGTAGCCGGGGCAGACGTTCGGCTATAGAAGTTCGCTGAAGTCAGGGAGTTTATATGGGGCAACTTTTTCGTACTGCTGTCGGCACCGCCGTCGTCGTCGATTTCGAAGTTCTTCCGTCGACGGCACTAGCACACCGGTGATGGGATCAGAAGATTACGATGGCGGGATTAGCCTGCCGTCGCCGACTGTATGCTGGTGCGGCACATCGATTCTTTCGACGGGCTTAGCACCTTCTCGGCGGCGTATGCTTGTTGACACTCGATCCGACAGGCATTTTTGCCTTCCGTTTATGTTGTTTGTTGGCCCATGCATGCACGAATGGTGTGGGGTTACGAACAATACTAGGCGCCGGCGGCAGCAGGAATGTTGCCTATCTTGAAAACTGGTTCGTGTGGCTTAACAATGTCGCCTGATTGGGAAAATCGTTCTCGAATGTGTGTTTTTTTTTGTTCGCAATAAAAATGCTTCGATTCGAGCTATCAAATTTAGAACCGATGCGTTTGTGAACGGGATGTAATAAGGTTTATTGAGAACACTTTAAAAAAATTGTATAAAAAATCCTTGCACATTTACCGATGGAGGGAAGTTTTCCACGTTTACAGCATCTGAAAAATGGCATTCGTAGCAAAACGTGCTAAATTCAAATACATTACCATTTTGTTCGCGAAATCATCTTATAATGTTATGCGACAGTCTGCGTTCCTCGAGGAGTTAACCAAACTCTGATCTTTTAAACATAACTTCGCAAGCATCTAATTAACTTTGAAGTTTATTATTCGAAGCGCCAAGCTGCTGCTTCGATATGTGAAGGAGTTTTTTTTTTCTTCTGCAATAAACTGAGGAACGCAACCGTCATAATTCACGCAAATACTTTCGCGCAGTCAAACGGTAAGCAACAACCCGGCTGGGTGGACTAGCTGCCGCGCCGCAAAGTAAATGCTATACATCTTCATTCTAAAATGGCGGCCGGGGCAACATTCTCTGCCATTGCTTGGCATCTAAAATGCCAAACGTTGTGTGCGTGTATGTGTGCTGTAAGGAGCACATAAATTCCTATCCAACGAACCACGCACACACACACACACACACACACACACACAAACTCCTGGGATAGAGATGTTTTCGATGGGACGGAAAAAATTTGAAGCATTCGCGCAACCGAGAAAGACTTCCTTGCGTGCGGTAAGCGCGCGTGGTAGATGGACGCGCGAATGTGCGTGCGCTTGTATTAAGCCGAGCACCCACGTGAAAGCGCGCACATCGCCTTCCACACACACTGTCACACAATTGCGAACTTTAAATTCTTACCGAAAACGAACAAACTTTTGCGTGCTTTGGGTGGGTGGCCCGTTTGGGGATGGGTGAATTAATATCCTTACGCAAAGTTTTCGCCGCTGTTTCCCCGTTTCCACCGTGCCATGTCACCAGTTACTAAAAGCCCTTTCCGTTGGTCTCACCATTCAGCCCACTCTGTCGATGTCCGCCGACACCGGCCACCGTTCGATGGATCGAGAAGTCGAACGAGAACCGTGACACGGTGAGTCTGGTTGATGCTCGAAACGATCGAACGGAAAATCGGGGCTTTGCCGCGCGTCACGAAGATGATGTGCGGCTTCGCTGACTGCCCCATTTTCCCCAAACGTCGGGAGCACGAACGAAACGCCAGATCCTACCGCCCCCAAGTTCATTCCATCCACCGGGCAGGGCTGTAAAACTTTTCGCGACGCACGGACAACGTGCGGAGCCCGCTCTTCTCTGTCACGATCGGGCAAGTTCGGCGCTGCGCGCATTGTCGTGGCGCTTGGGTCGAAAAGCTTTTCCCTCTCATCCGGGAAGCATTTATTAATAGGATTGCACATTCAGCGTGACTTATCCGCGGGACTGGGAAAAGTTTTTGACACAAACAAGCAAGTTGGGGTGAAGAAAAAAACAATCTGCGTCAGACACCTGGCCCCTGGTGGGCTATACGGCGAGAGGCGCTTTAATTGAATGTCATCGCGGAGCCGTAGTCGTCTTCGGTGCGATTGGAGGCTTTCCGTGCCCGGCAGAATGTTAAGTGATACACGGTGTTAGGTGAGAAAGTTTAGCTATTCCCTGCTGGGTACAGAAGCGCTTAGCCCCCACGGGAGTAAATAATGTTTCCAGAGCTTTCAAGGCGAAGCGAACCATTTTGCATAGATGAATGATGCTGCTAATCAATCGTTCGTTATGTTTAGCTGGTACTTTAAATGGATTTACACTTCTTGCGATCCTATTCGTGGCGTTTCTTCTATAAGTTGTATTAAAAACTTATCATTGCAATTATATTACATCAATTTATATGAAATCTATGCATATCTAAATCCAAACGATCATCTGAAGATTTTTATTGATTGTGTTGGTCTTTGAATGAACTATTTCGGTGCATTTTTCACCTTCAATTATATGAAGCAAAGCTATATATACATGATATATATATATATATATATCATGTATAAAATAAAATCTACAAAATTAAATTAATATTAAAAACCAACAAATAGTAATCTTACCTCGTAAATGGAGAATACGTTAGCGTGCCGAAAATACGCTAAATTACTTTTTCTCTTCACCCGTCAGGATGGGGAGTGTGGTGAAATAAATTCCCACATGGATGTACACCATCGTGGTCATTAAAATTTCATTTCCCTACATTCCAGCATTCTGGTCTACCGTTCTATGACCAGTGAGCGGTCGGTTCTATTTTTTGTTATTTATCTTTTGTGGTGAAGTTGAATTCAGCATCTCATTTCCACATTTTCCATTTACGGTGAAGGCACATCCAGTATTTTTGATAAAGATGTTCCAATATGGTTTATCGTAAAGTGAAGGTTTTCAAAATAGCGTCCATTTTTTATGAGTGTCCGAATGTGCATAAATGTTGGAAACTTATCCACACACTCAAGTGTCTTTAATTTCGTACATAAATTTGGCATCAACTCCAACATTTGATTCATTTTTTAACTTCACATATTGTGCCAAACTCAAGCGCCTTTAAGAACCATGACATATGCCTTTTGAGTTGATACCGATATTAAACACAAAACTTCATTTGCTTCATACTGCCGTTGATCGTTGCTGTTTTCGCGTGGATAATCATATTCTCCCGTTTTAAAGCCTGTATTTACCATCACAAAAGCATCTTCTTTGTTAAGGCGCAATTTCTATTGTGCAGTACGGTTTCCCATTTGCTGAGCAAAAAAAGGAGGTTTGCCAGCACAGTTTTCTACAGGTAAATTACGAAGAACATGCGCGAAAGCAGCACTAAAAATTGCTCGCCATTCTTACAGTGCACATAAACAATGAAAAATCTGTGAAGAGCAAAAACCCGGGACTTTCACTTGACTTGCTCGTCGAATATTCAGGCTGTACTATTCTCCGGTTTAAATGCACCTGCCAGCTCTGTCTTTCCTGCCATAATCTTCATCATCATCATCATCCCCATCATTCTGCTCATTTACCGTAAGAATATCACAATTGTTTGTGTGCAATCTGACGGTAAAATAATGAAGAAAAAAAAACCATTTGAAAAGTTGTTATACTATAAATCGAATAGCTTTCAACTGTTGTGATTGTTTTTATTTCATGTTCATTTCAAGTAGTTTTTTAAGCAGTATTTTTCATCAAACATTTCAAATAGTGGTGTATTTTATGTTCATTTTCGTCTAATGAATCTGATTGCCTTAACGTTGAAGTACGTCGACGAAAACATATAGCTTTAAATTAACATTTTATAACATGTTTATATGTTTTTCAAATACAATCCAACCGTAAGTAGTGCTGTATGTTGTCTATTATTCTATTCATTTTAACTGATTCACAAGAGCCTCTTCAGAAACTATTTAACTCCAAACATCAGCTAAAAGCATCAACGCACCATTTCCTACTGCCCCACTATCATAGCTTGCGGTTCGACATGAAAACAAGCGGCAATAAGGAAGCAATGGCAAAAAGCTAGGTAATAGTCGGAAACAATCTTTCATCTGCTGCGCAACACTCGACACTGGTCGCTTTTCTTTAAAAAGCATCAAACACGAAACGCAGAAGGTTGGAACTCATCCATCACCCGTTCGTGGACGGCCGAGGACGACGACGAGCTTGCACTAACCGAATTGCATCTCGTCCGTTTCGTGCCGGGTTTGTGGCGTGAGTGTGACTGACAGGCTGTGAAACGCAGCTGTTGCACGAAACTCAATTGCTTACCCGTCCCTCGGAGCGGCACGGTTGTAGCGAACCGTTTACCGACTCTCTCTCTCTCTCCCTCTCTCTCTCCCTCTCTCTCTCTCTCTCTCTCTCTCTCTCTCTCTCTCGTGTGCGCTCTTGCATACACCGCACACGCAAACACTGGACAATTCAAAGTTTCCCGGTTGTTAGCAGCCCCAAGATAGCTGGGCCAAGCGGAAAAAAGGAACTGCTGCCGGCCGTGCCGAAGCTCGAAAACCGGGCGCGGGATGACGGGCAGGAGTATCGCACGTTGTCTACGTCCGTCCGGCTGGTTATTCGCTTGAATTCAATTATGAAGACAGACGTCCAACCAGAGCCTTGTTTCATGTTAGTTCCGTCAGTGTAGATCGTTTTTTTGTGTAGTGTAGAACCCCTTCTTCGGAAGTTTCTTGGAGAACACCCGACATTCCACTATTTATGTCTTCGTCATCAACGCCCGCCCAACTATAATTTATTTGCACAATGCATCTCGAGGCACTTGCGTAACCTTCACCAGTCGAGGATGTTGGAAGACATTCCTTGAACAACTTTTTATTTGGAAACATTCCACTGCATAGGTTCGCTGGTTGTAAAGCAAACGTCTTGCAGGAAATCCGTCCAGAGTTGTCCAACAGTTTTGAAGCGAACGCTGGTGCATCACGCTGTCGTGGTGAAACGTCCCATCCATCCAAGGGTTAATGACACAAGATGGAGCAGGTTCGCCAACGTATTTCCACCGTTGCATTCTAAAGGAGGGAAGTTATGAAAATACCACAGCACGTTTCACTATTGTCTGCGTCTGCTGCTTGGCACTTCTATCTATAGACTCTACAGCACTGGCTCTGGCGCAGCTTTAAATGAACAGGAAATCGGCATGGTAAAGTTCTTAAACTGCAGCGCACATCCTTGCACTGCTAGTACGGTCCGCTATCATCGCAAGATGCCTAATTCGCAACGCAAACAATCGTGCACCTCGTGGCACCCGGCCACACGAGAACGTTAAAATTAAGATTTTGAACCAATCCTTCAATCCGCTCGGGACGGCTTTGCAACTGACAACGTGTGGCACCGACAATGGGTGAGTGGGCAAAATTGGAGGCAATCCTAGTAGATGGAAAAGGAACCCCTTGCCATGCAGTATGGTACTGTAATGCTGATTGCGTGTAGAAGATTAATTCATTCGGATGTTCTGGAGTCCTCTCTCGCTCTCTCTCTCTCTCTCTCTCTCTCTCTCTCTCTCTCTCGCTCTCGTTCTAACACATCATGCCTCGTTTCCGGACGAGTGAATCTTAGTGACAAGGTGTTACTTCAGGCTGACTGATAAGCACCATGAGAACAATGCCCTCATCACACAATGTGACGCTTTACCGTGCTACGTACGTAGCTGAAATGTTCTCAGTGGCATACTGGTGAATTGGTAATGCTGGTGAATTGTTTTCATCCATCGTCTAATAACTCTCGAGAGGAAATGTAACGACCGAAATGATCATGTGGAGCATTTCAATTATTGAAAATCAATATTCATATGGTTCTATTATTTCGTACTTCTTTGCGCATTCTGTTGCGTCTATGCGGGTGTTTGTGTGAAGAAAACTAGACGCAGAATTATTGTGCGTAATGTATGCGAGAACGATACGTCCGGGGTACACCAAGTACGCAATTACTTATGCCTGAGCTTCTTACCTTTAGGACGTGTTCGTCATTCAGATTCTTCAATCATTCAGATTCGTCATTATCCACGTTGCAGACACATGAAACTGAGTTCTGAAGGAAATCTTCGATGCACATTCCTTCAGCATCTGCTCGAGAATACCTCGGCTCACAGTACTCCGCAGATATCGCCATGCAACACACTCGCTGTGAATGATCGGATTCTCACATCTGATGAAATATGCATTTGTCCTCGCTCTAGTCATTAAACACATTTTGCCTGCCGTTCTCCGCTTACCGCATGTATCGTTCGTTCCTTTCATTTCAGGAGATACGTTCACTTTTCGCCGTTTCGGTCCGCTAACGACGTCTATCGTCGTTGCCGGGACGCGTCCACCGCAGCAGAATGCTTCTGCAACCCGGACCCATGCTCAGCACGGAACAGCAGCAACCGCAGCCACACCAGCAACCCCAGCCGCACCAGTTCCAGCAACATGCCCCGAACCTGCTGTCGGCCCAGCAACCCTCGTCGCTGACCTCCTCCTCGAGTGCCTCGTCGACGCCACCGATCCAGGACGTGAGCCGCTATCTGGAGACGCTCCAGGAGCAGCTGAAGGAAGGCTGGACGGCCCACACGGCCAAGGACGGTCGGCTCTACTACTGCAAGTGAGTACTCGTAACCGAGCGATCTGGTCCCAACTGATAACGCCGAACGGGATACGAAATTAATTGAGCTATCAGTTTATCGCGGAAATTCCAAGACCCATTTCAATTCTGTTCGAAAGACACACAAAAGAGCACATTTATATATATTCCCTTATCTGTCGACTGCTTATTCCCTTATACTGTGTGTAAATTTGTGTTTATCTTAAATTTCCTTTCAATAAATAATATTCTTACATTCTAAAAATCTTCAATTTCAAATACCTTATTCGTACATTATTTTGACATACCAGGCGCCTCCACATAAAATAAAACGTAAAAGACTTGAATAATATAAAAAAACATGATTGTTATTTAAAAAAGTCTTTCCGAGCCGTTTGAACCTCAGCCTTAAGACCGACTTTTTCCTCAGATGTAATCGTTGAATAAATTTTAAGTCTTCAAGAAAAATAAAGAGCTTGAAACTTCCATACACTTTTACAGTTTGTAAAACGTAAAGTTTTAAAATTATGGAATAGTTGACAAGGTACAGATTGCGCATTTTATACCACCTTTATATACAAAGCATGTTATTAAGTATTGGATATTGTACGTCCCTACATAAACATGTGCTCTGAAGCCACTTACAGAGCAACGCGTATACTCCACTTTTAGTAGTTTTTAATATGTGAAGATGTTGTCGTTTTTTTCGTCACTAATGAAACGAAGCACAGCCTCACTAAAAAGAGAAAACAAATGTTGATTGTTCCGTTCCATGTTCCCGCCGGGGCATGATGTTGCTGCTGCTGGAGCACATACCATTTATTAAACGCATTTGATGTAGCAATAGAAATTTCATTTCCATTCCCCCCGAGCGTCAGCGAGCTAGAGCTTTAGTCATCTTTTGCCACGCGCGTCGCTCGCGGGCTTTCTGATATGTCGCAACGTTACCGCGCACCGGAATACGCGGTTCATTCGCAGTGGTGCACAGGAACTAACCAACCGTTCCGAAAACCGGGCAAACCGGGACTGACACCGGCTCCGCGCAAGGTTCGCGAAAAGTCGGGCATGTAACTGCTCGCCTACAGTGAACCTGGCAGCAAAACTCAATTTATGAAACTCTTTCAATTTAATTTTCCTTCCGCACCGCGTCGGTTTCCTTCGCACAAGGCCCCACTAGCAGTGGCGGGAACGCTTTCGCTCATGGCAGGTTTCGTGGCAGTTTCCGTTTGCATATATGGAGAATGGAAATCTCTATCTGCTGCCGTTCGCTCCCGGGGCATATCTTACGAATAACTGTCTGTAGACTGTAGTGGGTGCAAGTTTCCGTTCCGTGCAAGAAACAACAAAAAAATAACGGGCAGATGTTTGGTACGAATGTAAGACGCGTTGGGAGAAAACTGTTGGAAAAGTTGTTCATTCCTGCTTTTGTAGCACAATGCATGATACTAGCAACTTATTGGAGTAGCTACATTCGACTCGGAGGTTTGTTTTGTTTTCCGACAGCAAATATAAACGCAAAGCCTTGCATGAAGTTTTCACTGCTTGATTGAATCCAGTCGCTGTCGTATGTTAATTTAATGAAAACTTTGATTTGAATGTAGGATTGCATATATGATCGATTGTAAATAAGTACGCTCAGGCTTCTTGTTGCAAGTATAGCCTTTGTCAAAGTTTGCTTTGCACACGCAACCAAACTGTTTCATGAGATCCATCCATATTGTTTTGCTTTGTTTTATGGGAAATGTATCGTCCATTCTTAATCTGTAGCTGTGCATTTGTTAGGAGGTCGTATTTTACAGTGAACCACTCTGTATCAATTAACGGAGAAGAGTTCACAGGTATGGCAGGTCTTATTACTGCAATTGTAGACTATTTAGCAATGCATACACTCCATGTTTGACTAAGTTTCGTCACTCCACAAGTTGCCATGTTCATGAGAAGTGTTCTTCGTCAATAAATTGTGGTTTATTACAGAAAAAAAAAACAAAATCAAATAATAATTAAATCAAGCCTGTCAAACGCAAAAGCCGACGCTAGACTGAACTGATTTCTTATTCCGCCGCAAATCACTGTGAAATTGAAACAATTCATCACTATATTCATTAGGCAGTCTGTTAACGGTGGAGACCTGCGGTGTAATTTCAACTTACATATTCAACGGTGACAAAGCGTCGCGCCTCAGTTAGGCGGACGAAGGACTCTCAAATGATGCACGAAACCGTCGCGAAAGCAATGCAAACGAAGACGGCCTGGAACGGCGGAATGATGGCTCCTTCGCTGGGGAAGTGCGTCGCTTGTGCGCTAGTTTGGCAATCAATTTGCCGTTGAGCTAATAGCACAAATATGACGAGCAATTTTCTGCTCAAGTAGCTAGGATAATACGACGCGCACGCTCCACCGGGAGTTTCCTGTTCGCGATTTTCCGCGACGTCCCTGGGTGGCGTTGTCAGCGACGACTCCGTCTCTATTGCACTTGCTGGAAAGTCTCCGTTTCGAGGATCAATCGATAACACGGAACGAAGGAATGGTTCGTGCTCGCATGCCGCTGCCTGTTGCTAGCTTTCGGAGGGTGTCTTTCAAATAAAATTATTGGCTATTTTTAAAAGGAGAAAGAATCTCTTGCTTTGTTAAATCTAGCTTCTAGGTGATGTGTAATACAATATGATTTATCTGCTGTATGTTATAAACAAACTTCACTAAATCAAAATGTTATACAAATAACTTCTCAAAAGTTCTTTCGCGTTGTCTTTCCTACCCAGTACGGGTTTCTTGTGGCTCATTTTGCTGCGAAGTCTGATACGCCAGAGCATGAACATTTCCCATCAGATTAAGCACCACTTGGTTCGATAGGTTCCGGACCATCATTGTCCTACTTACGGATAAGTGTAATCATGTTCAGTCTGCCGTTTGACGGACAAGAACGCAATCAAACGCCGATCTGCCCGGGGCACACCAATTGGTTGCAAATTGTTAATTAAACCATCTTCTTTGGAGGACACACAGCGGCTCGCGCGTTATCTGGAATGCCGATCGAACGGCACGATGAGCAATTGACGCTTCAACAGATGAGCTGTTCTTTGTGCAGCGAGCTGGTGGTAGAAGCTGTCTTTACGTTGGTACTCATATGTGTGGATAACTACTCTTGCTATATGTTGTTTTTATTTGATAAGATATATGTTAATTCTTTTCTCGCATTCTGTTTGAAATCCATCAAAATCAATAAGTATGATTATTTAAAGAGAGAAAGAGTGGATAATATGTTTTAAAACGATCGTTCAAGAGGGATAAATTTAATTTGAATGAAATAACAGCAAGTTTGTGCCAAGAATTACAAATAATTACTGGCGATCTTACAAAGTACAGAACTAGACTGAAATAAGTTCCATATGGTTCGCGCATAACACGATATTGATATATGACAATATAATTTAATAACACAATTGATGGAGCAAACCCGAGCGAAATTTCAAGTTGCTTGACTTGAGCAATAAGTTTCAGACATTCTTTTAATTTAATTTGTGGTAAAGGACATCCCCTGCCTACGTAATTGCAATCACCCACTTGTCGTTTTGCTCTGCAAAGTGGCGCAGGTACTGTTGCACCGACATGAGGGGGTAACAGTTTGCACAAACTGTTTGCTTGGTACGACGGTAACCACCTACCGTGTTGTCAGTTGCATACTTTGTACTAAATGCCAAATCAATTAAACGGCTCTGAGCCATGTTTCAGGACTCCAACTCCAATGGATCACTCGGGAGTGATGGACAACGCATAAATCCAGCTGTTGGGCGTACGATGGTTGGGCAGATTCCCTAGCCCCATTGGAGCTCCATCTCCGCAACTAATTACGGACAATGCTATGTCGCCTGGCTGTTGGATTGATCGGTCACGCAGAAGTTGCAGATGGCTGTGTAGTGGCGCAGACAACCGAGCGACACTCTCACACGGTAGCCAGTCATGTGCCGACTTTGGGTCGGGGTTTTGGGGTGTGTGTAAGTAAATGGCTTGACACGGCAAACAAGTAAATTAGCTCAATCCGTTGCAGCGCATGCAACGTGACATGTTTGCCTAACGCTGCCACATAATCGGGACGGGTGAAGTGTTTTGCTTGAATTTGAACGTTTCCGTACAAAATCTGCTCGTTTCTGCTCAGGTGGATGATTTTGTGAAGCGTTTTCAGTCAGGTGCAGTATGCTCAGACAAACTCACTTGAAGAGTGCCCGTATGCTGTGACATAAGGCTAATGTCTCACTTGGGGAGAACCCCTTCAGAAGATAAGAGCGAAAGGATGAACTAGCGTTAGATAATTCCATTTTCCCACCTCGCTCACTAAAGCATTCAATGCTCCGAAAATCCTTTTCCTCCTAACCAACGTGCCTCTTTTTCCCATCGAAAGACGACGGGACACCCACCCACCCGGTGCACGTTCATGTGCACGTACCGAAAACCAAACCTCCAAGTCGTGTTCAACTCCAAACCCGCCTCACTTGTTCCGCTCGCCCACTGGGGACAGGTAATTCAATTGACGCTAATCGTCCACCCAGGACCAAACAACCTGCCAACCGGTCATTTACTGGTAAGCAAGTTCCGTCCCCGATAAATCCCGGCGAACAGGGGGGCCACCCGCTCCCACTCGTACAGTGCGTACTAATCCCGGGCAAAGCAGGATGTAACTGCTTCATTCGCTCCGTACGGACTGCCGGCTGCGAAAGGGAAATTGGTAATTCCCTCGCCTCGTTCGAAGCGTCCATTTTCTGGAGGGTGTGTCCCATTGACTCGCCCGTGTATTGCGTTGTGGGTGGGAGAGAATGTGTATGGTTTTACGATAATGACAGGATTTTACGAGTGTCCTCATCATTGTGGCAGCAAACCACACCACCCCCAAAGCTGGAAAAAGGACTCTTTTCTGGTGCAAAACGGTTCCACGGCAGACACACACACACACACGGCATCGTATCTAGGGCAATACTCGAGTCGGATAAGGAGGGCCAATTCAGTATTTCCGGGAGCACCTTCTGATGTGGGAAGAACTGGTTGCAAATTTCGGTTTCGCACGCCTCTAGTGCGCCCGGGAAAAGCGGATGGACGGCTGGAAGTAGGAAGCAACCCCGAGAGTAGCAACCATTTGCACTCTCTTTGCGAAACGGATTACTATCGGAAACGGGTAGAGTTGCCATTTTCCACCTGCTTCAGCAACACGCCAGCTCTCACATGCCTGGGACGGGATGAATCGGCCAGCAGAATTAGTGCACATGCAAAAACACACGGCGGAGGCAACGCTTCAACAAGTCGTCGTAAAGCGGAAGCTTTCCTGTATTCGATTTATTGCACGCTCACCAGCGTCAGTTTCACGCTTCACCGCTGCGCCACTGAAAGAGGTTTTCGCCTAATTGAGGCAAACCCCGCCGTACGGGAACAACGAGAGAGAGAAGCAACATTCTAATTGGATCGTGTCATCGATGCAGTGATTCGGAATGGTTTCGAAGGGGAAGAAAGACCGGTGGTAGTAGTGGTAATAAGATTTTCTTGTTCACTGGCTTCACTTCCGCATCGGGACGCAGAATTTCGGAAAGCTGCTGGCTGAACGCATCGTTGCCCGCTGTTCTTTCTACCACCATCCGCCGTGGGAGCTAAATTTTCGCACCACGATTGGCCGATGGACGATGACGGGAGCCGGTTTTACGAAGATTGGCTGCTTCACGATCACTTTCTTCAGCAGCGGCCCCGGAGCGGCAACGGCGATGGCGATTAAACCGCACAGGATTAAGAACTGTTCAAATACGAGCGGAAGGATTACGTGAAATTCTTGCCGCATGTGGCGGCTTCCATGCAACCACACTTACCACACGGGAGAGCAGCATCTTTTTAGGGCGCTTTTCGAACAGAAGGTGACTTCGTAACGGAATGAACTTACACTCTTACGTTATCGATCGGATGCTGAGCTGATGGACGATGACTGACTGAAGGAGCGTTACGATAGAAATCGTATTTATAGCTGTCAGGCTCATCCATTGCCGTGTTCGCTTTCGGATAAGGCAAACCACGGACTTAGCGGTGGTGTCGGTAGTGTTCTGTAAGCTAAGAACTATGTCAATGCAAACACTCTACCCGTCCATTAAGATCGTCGCTACCATGAAAGATGATACAGATGCGAACGCGAGTGCATGATAGCCAAGGGAGGGAGGCTGTCCAAAGATCAACTTGATAAAATTACTGTCATCAGTGTCAGTGGGCCTCTCGGCAAAGGGTTTTACTTCAAAGCTTATTGTATGCTCTCGATACTACGTCGAATACGATTGCGAAGACAGGCAAAGTATTTACCTTCAAAGTGCTTCCAGAGTTTGTTTTTATTGCACGTCCGGTGCTTTTCATTATTATTTTATTTATTTCACTCTACGATGCTCCATCCTTCAACTGCTATCATAAACAGAGCAAGTAAACGGAAAAGTTTCCCCGTTTCAAAGCATTCCCTGGTAATAAAGGTTAAGCTGCTGCGAAAGGTGAAGGATAAACGCCACATTGCTTTTATTTTTCTTCGCCTGTTGTAGCACGCTTCGCTTGAAGTGGTTAATTTGCCTGTTGCTTCTACGAAAGCAAAACTTCTTCTATCTGGCCCTTCGGTGAAACGCACTTGCTTGTGGGTGTATCGAATGAGCTTGCAGCTAGCACCATCATCGATAACTTCTGTTTGATTGCAATCGATTGGTTTAATGGAGGAATTTCTCAAGAACTGTACATTGCAATATCGGCTGTCCGGCATCAACTAGATGTATCACAGTTAAATAGCAATGAGGGCAGTAAATAAACGATTGATAGCAAGTGAATAGCGTTTTCATTAGATTCAAATTTGCATACTCCGAGAATGCTGGACCGACTCCATCGAACAACTTTTCTATCTAATATCCTACAAACAAAATAAATATGGAAATTAATTACAGTAGTCTGAAAGCAATAATCTATATCTGTTACATGTTTCTTATTGTCGTTGGTTCCGCAACAATTGTCTGATATTCGGTTGAATATATCGCTAGGAACTGAAGATAAAGCACATATGTTCCGCATTAAATAACAGCTTCGAAAATTTAATGTAACCCACAACATAATATCCGGGACAGAAGCTTACAATCCATTATGAATACACCACAGCACGGTATTAACCAGTAAGCTCCTCTTCCCCGGGTTCCAGCGTTTCTCGAATATGGTTCTGCTCATCATTGCTACAGCTGCAGCTACAGTGATAATACCACTATTAACTTTACGACAATCGACACTTGAAATCCGGATTATACGCTCTCAAGCCTCTTGAACGTCTCATTTGGAACGTACGGACGAAATTGTCAGAACGGTGGATGTATAAACGATGCGGTCCGCTTTTCGCTGACTTCACGCTCGTGAGCTCATCTCCCACGTACTCGAGATTCGTACGCTTTCAGCCGTCCTTTTTTCCATCCATTTCGAGTCATTATTGTCAAAAGTTTAATAACCCCGCAAATAAGTTGAAAGTGGTGCAAATGTCCACGGGAAAGCATTTTTCATCCCTTACTGTCTTCGAAATGCTCCACGTCGGAATGAAGCGATTGAAATCCCGAATATCTCTATTATAGACTGTTATTATTTTATTTTTACCCAAATAACAACCACAACATTCTCGCAAACGTTCTCGCACTAATCTCATCGTGAAGCGAGAAATTCTCCGCAAACATCATCCAAACCATTCTCGGCCATCCATCATCGCTCAACTGCGCATCAATCCTTTTTGCCGTCGTAGGCAGCCAGCACTCGCCCAAGGACACTCCCTCTCGGAATGTCACTAAAATTAGCAAAATCGATAAAAATCGAAAGAACACAACGCAACCTTTCAGCAGAGTTTCCGGCTCTGCAAGCGCCGGGCAGCGCCGAATTGAAATCAGGTTCCTCCCCCCCCCCCCCATTCGCATCAGTAATGGCGTACTTCCGTTGATTAAACCATCCATTTAGGTGTGTGATGATGCGTTTGTGTGCGTTTGGTGATATTTTACGTTTTGTTCGCTCGCTGGACCGGCCTCCTCCTGGTTTTGATTGCGTTGCGTCCACCGGAAGGACGAAAACGAAACGTGCAAACAAAACCTCGACATCAAAAGTGACCGTGGCAAAAAATATGATATCCGGGAAAGGACACCGAAAAAAAAGAGGTACGGGCACGATTGAAAAATCATTGGTCTTGAATTTTTAAATCCATGCCCGTGTCCGAGCACTCAGTGGGTTCGGAGTTCGTACGGCGATAGGCCACCGTGGTGTGGGCTTTTTTTTCTCTAACTCTCTCTCTCTCTCTCAGGATCCAGGCCTAACATGCTGCGGCACGCTTGGTCGGTGGGGACGCTTTTTGGGGCGACCTTTCGACGCTCGCCGGAACCGGGGTTCGATCTCGTAATTAGATTTTGATCAGGCTCATGTAAATTTAATGAGATTACGTGCCTCTTTTTGCCGGCTCCTGATCTTTAGTCCTTTGAGATGTTCAACATTTTTCCGTGCGTTTGTGTGTGTGTGAGTGTGTTAGACCTACGCTTATCTCTTACCCAAATCTAAACCCTGGGCAACCGACGATATCGTGCGAAGTTTCGCTCCCGTCTATCGGCAGGAACCAAACGAGCCAGGCAAAGCCAATCGTTGCGGTACAGACCACTCAAAGAACAAGCGAAAAAAAAGCGCACACTGCCGCACACATACACACCCCCAGTCGCAACTCCGATGCGGTCTTGAATGTGCGAACTTTGACCGGAAATTTGCGCCTTCGACACGGACGCTGGCGAACTAATGAAATTCAAACATTTTCAATTAATTAATTTTGTCCCCGAAACGGCCAATCCAGCAACCGTTTTCGGCACGGCGTCGCAGGCAGGCGTCGAGTGCGGGAATGTGGGTTAGAGCGATAGACAGAAAACAGAAGACCAACAAAAAAAAAGCGCACACTGTCCTGCCTATGAATATCTTAAGACACCCGTGGTATGTGTCGCAGCTTCAGCCTAAGTGTGTAGGTGAAAATGAGAGATGAACTTTATTTTCCGAGCGCTCCCGCTCCCACGGGCTTGGATCATCGGTACACGGTGGATGTCAATTAGGGAATGACATGACGAAAAGCGTATTTCTTCTTCGCCGCTCCGTTCCATTATCCTTGTTTTTGTCTCCTCTCATTCCTTCTCTCTCTCTCTCTCTCTCTCTCTCTCTGCGTCGGTAAAAAGACGGAAGCCGGAAACGTTTGTATAAAAGCTTTCCTAAGCGATGTGATGAGCTAATCTCGGGGGAAATAAGTTCGTCCCGGTTTGGCAGCGTAGGACGAAAGCATAAACCGTAATAAATAAATGGAGCAATCGAGTTATGTCAACCCAGGGGGAAGGCACTTTGTACAAAGCAGTTCCGAGATTAGATTAATTAAATCTCGAAACCGTACAGCTAATATCTTGTTTTGACCTTGGTGTGCACGGAGTGGGACAGTAATCAATAAAAAACGATTCAATTGTTTCGGCATTCGGGATGTAATCGTTAGTACGTAACTATATTTGAAGAACGCAACATCAAACACAACACCGCTTGGAAAACTCCTTTGGATTGCTTTTTATCGATGTTGTTGTTTTTGTTGTTTAATCAGTCTTGTTGAGATCTTGACAGATGAACGAATAACCAACAACATAGGAATCGAAATGACGTTCAACGTGAAATCTCCCTGGTATAGTAGTATAACGTCTATGGTTTCTAGATTTTAAGTCGTAAAGATTTTTCAAAGTTCATATATTGAAAACGCTATAGAGTGACAGAAATTTTAATTTCGATTATTTACTGTATTAGTGAACTTATCTAACTTATGATCTTGAGCAGAACAGAACAGAATCTTCAGATGTTTCTTTTATTGGATGAAGCTGTTGGTCTTTAAACGTCCGCTGTATATACATTTTTATCCTCTATACATGTGCTTAGTTTCACTTGTTATAGCAACACAAAGCATGTGATTCAAACATGACTCAAACTCTTTCGTCGTCCACGCCAATACTTTTAGCACACCTGCGACAACTGTCGTAAATGAGCGGGGCTTATACCAGAATCCAGATCCACCTGGTAACAATAACACTGTCTCGTCAACCGTGTTGCTACCCTTCGCTGCTGAACCCCTTGAATGACATCTAATTAATCTTAAACCCTTTGCCCGGACAACTGTTAATGGGAAATTAAAAAGATTACCAATAGCAGTCTTCGTCTTCGGTGACATCGCTCGCTGCACTCGTGGTTGGTATTGCAGTGCGCACTATCTCCTCTGTGTCGCTCGCTTCGTTCGCGTCTAATACAAGCGAACGTCTGAATATCCTACCATTTCGCAAGTGCGCATCCTTCCAATCCTTGCATGCAGTGTGCGGGGGGACGTGATAGTGCAATAAATTAGCTGCAGCCATCACACACTGCTATCGCTGCAGGTCTCAGCCCTTCAGCGCGATTGTTTGCTAGGCGTGCTTATGAGGCGTGTGGTGTGAATGGAAAACTACCGTGTTTATGACTCGTTCGCAGCCTGTGCAAGCCGAGCTGACGGCGTTCTCTCACCCCACCGGCCTCACACGACCTGCTGCAACGTGCTAAATCAAATCCGCTCTAAACGTGACGTGGGATGCTGTGAGAGCACGATGCGATTCTCGCACAGTTGGTCTGTCACCCGTTGGGCGATGCCCCCCACACGAAGCTATGATGTGCCTACGGTCGTGCGAGTTGCCATCGCACAGAGGTTGCACCGCCGGAAATGAGGTGCGGTTAGCGAGGACTTATGAAAATGGAGTCACTTTTGTTGCGATCATCGGCTTTCTGCTTGGCTTGCGAAAGTGAGTGCTGAGCTGTGTGTATTAAGTGTTGATGCAGTGCTCCGTGTTTGGAAATGGAGGGCTTATAGAAATATCCAACAGCAGCCACATGTTCGGACGTTCTACTTTATGTTATTCGATTCAGTATGGCAGAAAATTCTCAGCCTTGAAGTTGAAGCTGGTGTATTTAAAAAAAAGGTCATATATTATTTATTTAATCGATTAACTTTACATAAATCCGTATTTAAACCTAGGCCCGGGGATTAACTTCACTCCGATCGATCTTCTCCGCGGTAGCGAACGGCTCTCTCGATATTACGTTCTCCATCATCCAACCAAAATCGGCACCGGACGGGGCACAATCACCGGTTGAATTACTTTCCTCACGACCACCGGCGGTCGGTAAAGAACGGGCGCCCGGTAGATGCTGGAGGTGATTAAAAAACGGCGATGAAAAACACAGCCACACACAAATTTTTAATGAGCACCACGGTTCGGTGGAAATTATGCTGCGGGCAAATTAGGACGAACAGAGCGAACCCGCCAGCGGCGAGCAAAAAAAAAAGAAAGCAACACTAGAAATAAGGACGAAAACGGAGCTTACCCTGGCCGCGCAACGACGGGCCGAACGCCACCACCCACGATGACCGGGCCGCGGTTGGGTGCGGCTACGGCCACCGAAGCGCACCACAGACACTGCACCAACAGGGCGACCGCCACGAGCCCGAGCACCGATTTCGCCATCCTGTGTAGCACGACTGCGGCGTGTGATGCTCCCGCTGCTCCTGTCGATGTGCGGTGTGGTTCCTCTCACACAAATCAATCACGCTACCACTAAAATCGAATTCACCGAAACAGGGCACACTTCCGGGGCGACGTGGTTTGCGTGTGCCACGGGTTCGCGAGCGCAAATGACACTGACAGGCTGGCGAGGGCCGTCGCCCGCGTTTATAGCGTACATTCCAGCGATACCACTAATTGATTGCCTATTAGCACCTTTCGAGCTGTCGTCAGCAACATCCGCGTCAGGCCGCACCTTGCCCGCTCTGTGCTGTGTGCATCTTTGACCAAGAAATCGAACGCCAGGACCGCGGAGGGTATTCACCGTGACTCACGGCAGATGAGCTGTTCGATGCCAGTTTCGAGTGCGCGAACTGTATGTGTGTTTTTTTTTGTTTGCGCTCAGGGACATACCCGTACTCTCGTCTGCAAACACTTTGCGTGTGGCCAGTGCCACTGGCACGCCGTTTACCCGGGATTGGATGTGAGATGGCACAGAAAATCAAATTATCATCGGGCTCATAATTCACCAGCGTGTGGTGATTTTAGTTGTGGGTGGCGCAGGAAATTAAAGTCATCTCGTCTCCCAATCCGTCACAGTGGCACAGGGTGTCGCAGGGAAAATACTCCACGCCAACACCGGGTCGGGGATTTAGATTTCACGGTATGCTCGAAATTGGCACAAACATCCTCACTCGGTACACTCCCGCATGTCTGCGCCAAGACCAGCAATCAGACGTCATTTCTCATCTCGTCATATACGGTCGGCCATACCGTTGCGCTGTAGGGATGTGGGATGATATTTGCGGTCGGGGCCGATGCAGGTGCAACTAGCATCCCAATGCTATGCCTGCCGACGCAAGCGATACCAAACGAGTATTTCGGCCCAAATTATCTGCCCAGCCTTTAGGTCGGTTATGCACGGTGGTACAGAATAGAACGCGTTGGTGGAATATATTGAAAATAAACATCTGGTTTACTGGTTTCCAAACATATTCAATTAATTAAAAAAATCTTAAGTTTTCGAAAAACTTTTTGAGCGTTGTTTGACGGAAGTTTTGACACCGTCTGTGAAGATTCAACTTCAGTCTGAGCCTAACACGCCTCTTCTACCCATGAAGACGGCAGGAAAGAACTTTACAGGCTGAGTCGTCCGGTATGATTCTACTCCCATAATCAACCCTTAGCGAATCTAATGCGCCTCAAGATGCTGAGGATACCGTCACGGCTCTCAGAGTTCGTCATTGTTCTTATATGCACAGCTAAAAGTCTTCTGGAGCTTCTTTTTCTCCAATGCGACTAAGAGCACCTCGTCAGATTTGGACAGAGTCCATATCTCAGAGGCGGATATAGCTTAGTTTTAACCCAAGATAACAATTATGGATTTGATGCAATATTAAATTTAAAGGGTTGAGTTTTTAAACCTCTTAGTTATTCAGCAACCGTATGAAATCGAATCTCAACATTCTATAAGGAAAAAGAAGGTATTTTGGCGGCAGTTTTCCAGAATGTTCAATTGCTTAGTTCGTTTGAAATTTGACTCCAGATGCTTCGGGAAAGTCTATAGTGATCACATCTATAATGAACAGCCAGTATTTTGTATGGGTGCCCAATAATTACCAACCTTAAATGCAATACTTGTAAACTATATTCTCACGATTTCTCTGAAAATTTATCCACCGATTCGGTGAAAATAATTGGAAATAAATTGCAAGTGTATTCACAAGTACCATCAATCACACGGATTGAAACTGAAGAAGTTTTTTTCCGTTTTCCATTCGAATACGTTCTAATTCCGTACGATATTTCCACCCACTGGTTCAACGTGCACACCGACACAAACACCCACACAAATCCGGTCACGTTTCAGAATTTCTATTCCACACCGGGCTGCGATTTGCGCGGAAAAGCCACACAGCCGGTTACGTACGCTCGCTAGCGCAGGGGAGCGTAATGCGGTGCCGTAATGCTTGGAACGCTCTGATGTGGTTGGTTTTTGCTGCCGCTACTGCTGCTCCTGCTGGCGTCCTTTACAGCATCGCGCGGAAACCAACGTTCAATTAAAACGTGACTCGCATCGTAACTGTTGCCCCTGCACCACCGGCCAAGTGGTTGTCGATTACAGCCGTCTGAAGCCAGCAGGACTTTCCAGGAGGACGGTTCGGTGTTAGGGGTGGTTGGGTGTAATTACAAAATCAGGATTATTATTGTGATAGAAAATTGTGCCGAGATGTGGCCATTACATTTTCGTTTCATTAATTGTTATTCAATACTTATGCTTGCTATTATTTTCTCTCATTTCAGGTAAGTTTGTAAGCTGCTGCGAGTACCACGACGACCATCCGAGGTTGGCATCCGTAGTGAAAACGAGTGGAAATAGTGATTAGTCAAATGAAGGTTATGCCTGTCACTATTTATTTTAGGATGATTATTTCACGCAGTACAAGCATAGTCTATAATCCAGCTCGTTCCATCGATAACCCTGCCGGCCAGTATGCGATGCCACTTCCCAGATTGACTGCAGTCAACGCTTGCAATATTTTCAATCAATCACTGCCACCGGTGGTGTCGATCCACTTCCACTCCAGCAGTCAGACATGGCCCCAACGCCCTGCCTGGCGTGGCGTTTGATTGGCTGACGACAGAGCGACACGATAAATGGATAAAGCGACATCGGGATATTGCCTGTTTGTGTCGCGTTGCCCTTCGCGAGTGACTGACTTCACTTTCAGCAGACGAAGAAAAGACACCGTATTTCACTGCGTTGCGAATAGTTCACGAACAGCTCCTCGTTTCGCGGCAAGCGGCGTCAACCGTGTTCCGATCGATGGGTGGAACGGAAAAATCAATACCTCTCCCGATCAGGTATTGCCTCCGAGAGGTGGCGAAACTGTGCGGGAAACGGATTAGAGCGTTTGCCGTACCGGATGGGGAAGGACCGTATTACTGTTTTAAAATCAGCCTCATACCTATGCCACGACCCAATATTCGACCGTGCATCATGTTCACACATTCAACAGCGCACCGGCTCACAATGCACCCGTTTCGGCGGTGGCGTGTGTGCGTGTACAATCCTTTAAGCCATAAACAGCACGCCCCATTGCACGCCCCGTCCGGTCAGACATTTCGGAGCAGCGCACCGAAACCAAATTGATAGCTGCGACCGTCGTCGTCCGGCGCACACGACCGCCAGCTGAACAAGCCAGACTGCATTAAGCTGGCGGGGATTTTAAGGATTTGCCCCGGGGTTGAAATTTATCGCCGCCCTGTCCGGGCTCTGTTGCTTCTCGTGTCTGAGGATAATGTTTATTGTCTTTCTTTCGACGACAAACCCGGGCAGCGGGTTCCCGTTGAGCGCTTTAGAACATTAAGGCTGAGTTATAGGACGGCCAACAATGGTGTGGCGCACTTTCGTTGGTGGGTGGATTTGGTTGAAAGTTCGGTGATGGAGTTTTTTTTTTCTTCATGCAGTCCACCTGCTTATCGCTCAGTGTTTTGACTGCTGGTTGTTTTCACCCGTTTCAATTGGCTTTTTAAATCAGTTTAAATACTACTCTGCTAGACTAAACCTGCTGCCATTCGTTCTACGGTGCATAGGTCCAGCGCGTTCGTGCTTTGTTCAGGACATTAATTTTCAATCGCGCTGTTCGATTTTCACTTCAATGCAACCATCATCAGCAAAAAGCACGCACTTAAGAGCATGCTGCGCGTACTCTCACCGACCCAGTCCACGGGTTCAGAGACATAAAATTATCAGCATGAACGGAGAAGCATTTGTTGCACCACTACTACTGCCTAGCTCGAGAACAGATGGCACAAAGATGGCGCGGTTTTCGAATAATCGATTCAACCCAGTTTTTGCACCGCTCTCTGTACATCTGTGTGAGATTCGTTTCGAAATTCAGTTCCCTTTTATTGTTCTACTGCTAATGTTGTTTTCGTACGGCACGTGAATAATCGTTTCACAGAATCGTGCATCACGCTTGTTTGTTATTACAACAAGCGACGTTCCCGTATGAGCTGTAGCAAAATGTCATCCAGCAGGAGCACTCTCCTGCTCGGAAGAGGAATCAATAACGAAGGTCATATTAAAACCACAATGGGCAACCCTTCGCTCCAGCAATATCTTTATTCATACACGGTACCGTGCGTGCCACGTAGCATAACCGGAAGCAGATCAGCAGAGGATGGGTTTACGTATCGGTCGTTGCATAAATCTTTCGTAGCCTTTCGGCTACGCCCCGCCCGATGGACGAAATGTTGTTGACTTAGGATCTGACGCGCGTCTAACGAAGATATGAAAGTTATGAACCTGGGCCTCCTCGCCCCGGGCTACGGTTTTCGGAGATTTTTAATCGAAAAGCTTTACCCTGCCCGACCGTAAACGATACTGATGGATAGAGTAATAGATTGTATCGTTTGATTGATTAGTGTTTCTACCGAATGGAACCACTACACACGGGGCCGAGACCATATGCACAACGACGATAAAAGTGAATATGTCAAGTGAAACTGAATTAAACGACGGTGGTCGCTTCAGGAGCGGTTCGCCTGCTGAACGGTCTGGAGCGGCATTCCCATGGTTTCATCGTTTCGACTGCGCTGTTGCACGGGCAGGATATGCTAATTAGCATGGCAACCTGCACAGCGAGAACCGGCTGCATCAGGCGAAACCTTACATTTTCGATCCTGCTTTTGGTGCAAATATTTGGTTGCGTCGCCTCAGGCGTTCTGGGGAAAGAAGTGTACAGCCGGGCGAGCAGCGAGCGAGCCCGGTTATGAGCTCCGGAACGACTGCACCGACAGATATAGCTGATTCGGCACACGTTTGTCTGCAGCGCGTGGCTGCCTTCTTCCCCCGACCAAGCTCGCTGGTTGCGTGCACCGAGAACAGCACGCCAACGCGCCAACGCAACAAAAAAAACAGGAAGCAGAGTTTATTGAAACGCTCTCCCGAGAACGACGTGAAAGCATTGCTGTGTGCCATCGCAGCGACAACTTTATCATTGCCGGTCCGAATCCCAACGCAATTATCAAAATTAAAAGTGATTAAGTTGATGGTTGGTGGAAACGATGGCGATTTTCGTTCCGACAGGTGACTAGATAGGGGTCTCCTACGTGCTGAGCGTGAGTTTGAACGACTAAATAAAGGATATGACTTTAACGTTTGATGTTGAATGTTTTGGAAAAGGTTTAAGCTTGAGTATGGCGAGTCCATTGAGCAGATGTGTTTTGAAAACAACAACACGAAAACTCACTGAAACTAGGCGCATTAAAATCCTTGTGCGAGGTAGAACAGCAAACAAAACGTTGCGATTCTTTATTATGTTTCAACTATATTGCGTATACAAGATCATGATCATTAGGCCAATACAAGTCGTCGTGGCTCGAATGCCACGTTTCAAATTTCAGGCGATTTATTTATCAGTGTAATTTAAACTGCATAATATATTTAATTTTGCTTCTGTTTTACTGCTCCCTCGATCAACTAAAACTTTTACAGTAAACAACCAACTTCCGTACAAAAAATAGCTATATCCCCTCTAACGGTTGTGAGAAAATATACCTTTCGCTAGGACGAAAGTTTCACAAACCATGAATCTTAAAAAGAAACACTCCGCCATACAGCACATTGTCACCCGTGTGGTTTTTGGCTCGGTTTTTCCTGCACGTTGGCCATTTTGGACCCATCTTCTCCGTGGTGGTGGCATCTTCCCAATCTGAACCTTTTCAGGAAACTGTGTTTGCAAAGTTTACCGTTCTGCCCTGGTCGCACTGTAGCGGGGAGGGGGGAGGAAGCAAATCGGAAAAATCGAACATGGAGCCAAGTACAGAGAAAAACGTCGGTGAGAAGTGATTTGATGGTTGAGTGAAAACTTTCACTAAACTTTGCCACATGCACACACACACACACTTATACACCACCGCACAGAGAGCAGATAGTTCTGCTAAGCTATTTGGGTTTTGTTTGGCTGCCGTGTAACGCCGGTAAACTCTCCGGTCCATCCATCCGGATTCCCACCCCGGGGGTTGAATGGGGTAAACCTTCCGGATCAAACTTTGCATGGTTTAGTTTTGCGTGTCGTAACCGCAGCTGGAACGCTAGCGTCTTGCCGAACTTTGCCGTTGTCAAACATCATCGTCCGTGTAGAAGTTGTACGGCCAATTTATTCTCGTTGATATTTGAATTTAATCTTACCGGATTGGAGTGTGAGATTAAAATGAAAAAAAATATTGAAACATTATTGGGTGTCGATTCAAAGGATTGACGGGGAAGATCCATAATGTCGATGGAAGTTTGTCTTATGCTTTCTATGCGTGTCTGATTTGGCTAAAACTGAGGCCAAAATGGTTTGAAATAAGGTTTAAGTATATTCGAAAATCGAAGCGTGACAACGCACGCTTGTAATCGAACCCTGATACGCTTCATTCGATAGAAAATTTAATATCTCACTATATTAGTCATTATTATGCAAACCATGTTTTCATTAAATCTTAATAAGTGTTTAACTTCCTGATAAGTCCCGAATAATTGCTGCAAACTCTGCCAAGTCCAATCTTGTGTCTTAAAATGTATCACAAGCAAGTAATATATAACCTTAAACGATTAAAGAATGCCGTTTGATAGTATTCCGTCGTACTTGCGTTATCTGCAAGTATTTTAAAACACTGTATTACCAATTACAGTAATTAATTACTTTGTTAGCATAGTCATACTTTCAAAGATTTTATCTTCCACACCGTTCATGCTGGCGGTTCCGTATCAGTTTCTTTTTTTTCACTAGAACGCAACCATTTCACCACGCAGTAACAAAAAAACCCATTGTAGTTCTTCGCTGGTCCCACGGTTCTGCCACGAATTTATCCTTTTAACGGGTGAGGGTGTACCGAAGGCTCTCCTGCTGTCCTTCGAGTTCCGTCCTCTCTTTTCTTCTGCATTCCGGGGTGTATTGCAGTTTTTCTACCGTATTAGGTTCACTTGAAGGATTTTTTTTGTTGTTGCTGAAGTGGAAACCTCTTAAAGCGTTCTGGCAGTAAATTATGTTGTGCTAAGTGGTGGGATTACGTTGCACTTTTGCGCTGCAGCGGCACGCTTGGGCTGCAATTCATGCCGGTGCTGTTGCACCGGCGAATGCAACTTTACCCAGCGGTAGAACGTGATTTTGCTTCGAAATTCGCTGGGAGCATTTGCAGCGCAGCGGTTTGATCGAGCTGGCACGTTTTGATGTGGTTTTTACTGTGGGAAAGTCCTTTTCATGTGTTATTATTGCCTAATGCATTTGATTATTTGCTTTTTCCGGTACTTATATGAGCTGGTTTGACTCATTTTTTTTTTATTTTCACATGTGTGATATAAGTTAGTATTAGTTGATGTCACACTCGATTTGTGCCAAAAAGTGCAATAAAAATAAATCCAGAACCACTGTTCAAATTTATCGCAATTGATTCCAAGAAAAATCCAAACATCCAAATCGCCATCAGGTTCGTGCGTGTGCCCAACAAATTGCTCCATCCGGCAGCATTCACTGCGACCGGCCCTAACCCGGAATTGGACCCGAATTTCGTCCAATCGCTTCCGATTATTTCCGGTGACAGGCGATTTCCTATGACAGATTTCTATTACCGCAACAATGCCCGGGCAGTCCTGACCGCGTCTTAAGCACTCGTCATCGTACATATGGTTCAAAACCCGAACGCGAACGTGACGGATTTGTGCTGTCGCGCACGTCACCGCCAGTGTCGGTGTTCCGGCGTTCACACATGTGGAGAAATGTGCGAAAATTTGGCTGAACATTAATCCATATCCATCCCACCACAGCACAAATCCATGTCACACAAAAAAAAACAAGAAAGCATTAACCGCAGCAGCGGGAAACCATTTTTTCTACGCCTTGGATAAACGAACAAAAGTTTGCACGATTGATTTTTGCCATTCTTTCTTACTGGCAGCCGGCTGTTGAGGGTGGCGAGCGTTCGATGGTCATTATTCCTATCGGAGTTGGTGCCGTGTCGGCGATAATTGAAAAATAAATTGAAAACCGATTGGTGGGGCAATTTATTACCGAACCAATTTAGATTTCTTTTCCTGGTGAAAAGATTTTTTTGTAACATAGGCTGCCGATTTCATTAGGAAGGATGTTTCCGCATCCGGAATTGGCATACAAAATGAATTTCTTTTAAAGTCTTTCGAAATTTCAAAATAAATAACTGAAGTTTGGTCAATCTTTCTTAAAAAACTTGGTCTATTACAGAGGTTTAATTATCCACCCTTCAATTCGCCATTAAATGTTCTTCAATTACCTAACGTAACACGCTACTTATTACTTGTCCATATGCAATGCAATAAAAGCTTTTCCGGTGAAGCTTGCACGAAAAAAAAATCTTGCTTCTAACACGGAACCTCGAACAGGTTGATGAATGGTACAACTTTGACCTGACCTAGCATCAGGCTAGGCTTAGACTCACAGCAATCGCTCAGGTCCACCGAAGCGGAAAGGGGGCTCGTTCCGGAAACGGCAATGTTAAAGCGTTTTTTTTTGTTCATCCCCCCCCTTACTACTTTCAACCACGTCATAAACCTTTTGCTCCACCATTCAAGGATCATTATCGCGTAAGTCAATATCGAACCAACAAACTGCACCCAGCTCGGCCTATTGCGCGGCGTAACTCGGGACAACGGCCGGCATGTGCAACTACGTGCCCTGCCGTGCCTTCCCAAAAACCCGGCTTTGTCCCGACGGGCCCACGGTTGAGTGCGTTCGCAGCCCGGGAAACCCCCCGGGAAGGCACCGGTGGCCCACTGAGCCAGTTGTCAGTTGCAACTTGCACATCATGCACCACGGTTCGGGTCCACGGTTCGGGCCTCCGAGTGCTCCGGTCGAAGGCCGCAAAAGTGACAGTGACAGTGATGCGGGCTGTTGTCGGTCGTGGAGTCGGCAGTGGGTGCTGCACTTGACACTGGTGGCCCTGTTTTTGACCTCCTACGGGTACGACCCCTACCTGAGGGAGCAGGAGCTCGAACAGGCGACCGCCGCTGACGCCGAAGACGACGACGGTGTGCTGCCCAATGTTCTGTCCAGCTACCACGATCCCGAGCTGGAAGATCCGGAGGAGGAAGCTATCGACATTCACTACCACGTGCTGCTGTATCTTCCGCGAGTGTTGGTGGTGATCGTGATCGTCGCGCTGCACAGGGCTAACGTGTCGGTCGCCACACTGCAGAGGATCGTACATTTTGGACATCCGGTGGTTGCGCTGCTCTACGCACTGCTGCGTGTTCCCAGCTACCTGTCGTACGAGTTACGATTTATCGGCTGCCTCTCGGAGGTGTTCTGGTCGGCGAAGGTGTATCTGTACGTGTATCAGCTCGCGGTGTTCTCACCCGCTGGCGAACGGCTGCACTACCTGATCGCCGGAACATTGGCTCTAAGCATCGGTTCGGCTTCGCACCCGTTCGTCGCGGAGATCGGTGCGAGCTATCCGATCCTGTCGCAGTACATGCTAAATCTGGCAATCTCACTTCTGCACATGGGCATCTTCCAGCCGATAATGCTGTGTGGCAGCTGTGGCACCAGAGAAATAGCTTCCAACCCAACAAATCACCACAAGCACCGCCTAATGAACGTGTTCATTGCCGGGATTCTAATAGCGGTCGTCGCTGTGAACACCGTGGTGCTCCAGTGGTATGGATGAGCTCCATCGACACGACGTTGATCGTGCTCTGACACATTCCTGCTCTGCTTGCAGGTTTCTTACCGACAACGCAACACTGCTGCGACCATTTCTTCCCTTCCTCAGCTCGGACGATCTGTTCGGTGTGTTCTGGCAGCTGTTCTACGTGGCCGTGGCCTTCTCCACCTTAGGCTTCCTGCTGATTTACCTTCGCACCGCCGACCTAATGGTGGCCACCTTCACCGGCCAGCTTCTTGCCGGTGTGCTCTATCTCTACCTGGAGGAGCCAATCGCCGCCCGGATCTGTTTGGTTATGAACAGTTTCGTATTCGCGACCGGACTCGAGCAACTGCTCACTCTCTGTGACAGCGCCACCGGGCAGGTGGTTACCGTGATGGGATTGACATTTGCGTGCGTCCATCTGCAACCCTACGCGTACTTCGGACTGCTGCTGGCACTGTGGAGCTCGCCGGATATCTGCATCGTTGTGCTGTTGGCTTTCAACGCGTTCTTTGCGCTGACGCTGGTTGTGGTCAGAAAATGGTTGAACTGTGAGCCGGTTGCGCATGAACAACCCAGTGTTCCGAAAACGTTTGCCACACAAATCACAACAATTTCGTGAAATATTGCTTTTGTCTCGTGAGATTGTATTGATCTGGTCAAAACAAAAAGTTTGTTAATTTATCAATAAAATGTGTTTTTAGGTGGTAACGGATGTTTCAGACAGTGATGTGTTCTTTTTCTCAATCCTTTGGCAGTGACTAGCCAACTTCACAACTTCGCAACAAAGCTCACCATTTTTTGCTACAATGATACTTTTGATGCTACTGTGTGTCAGTAACAAGCCAAACTACCTCTGTACTGCCCTCTATTGACTTGCATCATTCTAATCTAATTATCGTTTGTGTTACAATTTCAATATGAATGAAAAAACGCTCTGCCCTTTGACATGAAGCAATTACGAATAATTGGCGGACAATAGAGTCAATAGAGGGAACGGATTTATTCAAATAACACTCAAATCATTTCGAATCACATTTCACGTGAAGAACCTTGTCAAACACGGGAAAAAAACATCGCCTCAGTCGCATGCACCTCACTAGGCGTATCGTATCGAATGGGGGATAAAAAAAATCTCTACATGCGTGCGCCCTTGTTGTTTTGAAGCATCATTCTTTGTGATTTCTATTTGCGCATTTAGCTTCATTAGCAGAGCACGCGTGTTCACCATTTGTGTGTTTGCATTTTCATCCATGTTTTGTGCATTGTTTTGCGTGAGTGAGTGTTGTTTTTTTGTTGCTTCTGTTATTGAAACCTCCGTTCGATTCCATATTTGTCAACCGTGCTGTGGGCTGTTTGTGCCGTCTCTCAACGCAACTCCAATATGCATGATTCAACGATTTATGTTGCTCTCTCCACCCGCAACCCCTGTTCCGTGCACGGCCTCGTTTACGGGCTGCGTTAGGTATGTAACGGGTTTACAAAGTACTATCCGTATTAAAGTTTAATGCACTGTGAGTTGCCACCGAGTGTCGAGTGTCGGTGCTGTTGTGCTGCATTACATGCTCTGTAAACAACCTCACCGTACGGCATATACATAAACATTAATGGGGAATGGTTCCTTTTGCATGCAAATGGCTTTTTCTCGTCGTGACTTTGTGGTCGTTCTGCGCCCTTTGCGCTGCTAGCTGTAGCTTCCTGTAAGCATTGGTTGTGCCAAAAAAAATGTAGGAACACTCCTTTACCGTTGCGAGATAGTGTGTGAAAAGGAACGAAAAAAAAACCTCAGAAGTGACTGTTGGAGATGCTAAATACTGATGAGGCGAGAAGAGAGAGAGCGAGCGTCACTCACAAACACAAACATACTTCGGCAACCGAACTCTCCAAGAGATAAACGAAAATTGGGTCAATTACGGATTACATTTATAACCATCGTCATCCTTTTCATCGTGTTAAAGGATCTAGATGTATCCGCAGGCTTCAAGAATGACGGATGGCGGAACAGATGGATGGATGGGTGGACACACACACCACCGAAAGCGGTGCAAATAGCTGCACGGAATCGCTCGAGGCTAGCAGCTGCAAAAACGAAACGAACGTATCCCTCTTTACGCAGCGGGTATATCCCTAAGCCGCTCGAATGATCCTTTCGGATATGGAGCGAACGGAGCAGCGATAGTGGGCCAGGCTGGGACGACCGCAAACCAGCTAGCAGCGCCTTTCTGCGAAGGACGACTCACGCCGCGGCCCAAATAACAGTTTTGCTTGTCGTCCTTGTGCGAAACAGGCGTCCTCATACACACAGGCGCGCGCGCGCACACACAAACACACCACAAAAATAAAATGCCTGTAAAAGTGTAATGGAATGACTGAACGATGCTTTCACGCGGACAGGGATTCCTTCAGCCTAAATCCGCTCGAACGACCTTGCTGTGTTTTAAAGAGCGCACTCGAGAGAGCATCGGGCTCCGGGGAGGCACAGGGCAGCCGGGTGGGAAGGATATTCTGGAATTCGAGAAATCGCCTTCGCGCCCCGAATCACGTTAAATCCATTTCATTTTTTTTGCCTTTCACTGCAACAGCGTGTGGTGCCTATCAGTAACGAAACAGTTGCACGAAGCCGCCAGAAAGATGCCAGCAGTAAATCGCCCACAAACCGGCTGCTTCCGGTTTAAAGCTGGTCGGGTGTCCTTTTTTTCTCTTCGTCCTTCCACCGCGGAAGGATTACGCTGTCGGATTCACGTTTCTGATTCGTGCTTTTCCGGGACCTTTTCCCGCGCCCTTCGCCCATCCGTACCATGCGCGTTGGTCGCCCAGGCGCCCTCTCCATACGCTGCGGTATCATTATTGCATTTTTCAAGAAAAGTTCAAGCTTAAAAACCACTTTATGGGTGGCAATTTACTGACAGTTCTGTCATAGGTTGATCCTTTTCGTTTCGTTTTCTTTTATTCGGGCTGCGATGGTGGTTGTGCGCTCGGTCGAACGCTAAGTGAAGCATAAACGCTTAAGGTGCCGTTGGTGCTTGCCTAGTGGTTGGTTGGATGGATGGTAGAAAAGACAGGATTTGTTAGGGTTAACTTGAGGAACAATTGAACTGAGTGGGAAATATCGTACTACGAAAGCTAAATGATAGAGTGCGAGGAGATTTGGCGAGTTGACTCATCTGAAGATGGAGTATATACACAGACCATTATTTAGATATTTATTACAAATTCAGTAGTACTGTTGAGTAATTTTAAATACATTTTTGTATACATAGCCTATCTGAATTACTTCTTTAACACTAACGGACGAATCTGGTGTCAATTGACACTTTTGCAACTTTGAGCTTCGATAACTCGAAAACGGTTAGAGATATCGTTAAACGGTTTTCACTTAAAGTCTTATATTTTTGAAAGTTTTTTAAAAGGATTTTTAATTTTTTTAAAATCCGTAAATTTCTGAGATACAACTTGTTACTCCTTTCGTGCAAATCATGGTGTCAATTGACACCTAGAAGGCTATTTTTGGCAATTTTTGACCAATTGGGCTGAAATTTTCACCAGTTGTGCGAAAACTATTCTAGTTTTATAATCCGTCGAGTTTGTGACCCTACCCCGTCCCGTTTGCTCCACATACCCCC